>OY747125.1:102150451-102345130 GCA_963556465.1 Berberis vulgaris
TTCTACTCTTCAGTCTGCTTCAGTAGTGAGAGAGAACAATGGCAATGGCGAGAAATTTTCAGTAAAACCCTCGACTCCTCATCGACTCCTCATCAACTCCTCGACTGCTCATCGACTCCTCCTCGACTCCTCAACTGCTCCTCCTCCTCGCGCCTACTCCTGCTCCTCCTTCTTCTGGTATGTAATTTCAAACTCTTTTTGTTTAACTTGAAAATTAGGGCTAATTTTTATCAATTTTCACCATCATCAGTTTTGATCAATTTGCTCTGAATGTCGATAAATTACAAATTTTGATCAATTTTCACCATCATCAGATCATCCTGCATATTTATACCCTAATTTTTGTTAAATTATGCTACTGAAATTCATGATAATCCTGCATAATTTTTGTTAAAAAATAGATTTGATTAGATTTTGTTAAATTTATTTTTTGTATAAATCAATCATAATTTTAGCGTAGTTGTAAAACATTTCAAAGATTACATATCTGATGATAACTACTCCTTTAATAGGTATATAAGGGATGGATAGTGTAGAAGATATTGAATTGATGGAGAATGAAAAAAATTTAGAAGAGATAAGGGATCCTGCAGAAGGGATGAAATTCAGCGACATTGATGAGTACAAACGTTATTATTATGATTATGCCTATAAAATAGGATTTCCAGTGAAAGTAAAAAATACAGAAAAAGATGAAAATAGAAAAACTATATTCTTAACGCTTGCATGTGGTCGGTTTGGGCAGCATAGAATTCAATCACAAAGTGTTATAAACATGTGGGGTACAACTAAATGTGGATGTATGGCTAAAATTAGAGGTAAAATACTCTCTGATGGTGATGTGTTAGTGACAAAAGTAACAGTAGCTCACAATCATGAATTGAGCTCCGAAAAATCAAAATTTTATCCAAAAAATAGAGTTATGAGCTCATATGCGAAGAAGAAACTAGATTATAATGATAGGGCAGGTATTAGGCCAAATAAGAATTTTACTTCATGTGTGGTTGAAGCTGGTGGTCATGATAATCTGCAATTTTTTCAGAAAGATTGTTACAATTATCTGGATAAAATGAGGAAGTTGAGACTTGGAGAGGGGGAATGCGGAGGCCATTCATAACTTCTTCCAAAAAATGCAAGCTAACAATGCTAATTTCTTTTATATGATGGATTTGGACAATAAAGGGAGATTGAGAAATGTCTTTTGGGCTGATGCATGGAGCAGAGTAGCTTACAAGGAGTTTGGAGATGTTGTTACCTTTGACACTACATACTTAACGAATAAGTATGACATGCCATTTGCTCCATTTGTTGGGGTGAACCATCACGGTCAGTCAATTCTTTTGGGATGTGGATTGATATGTGGTGAGACCATTGAAGAGTTTGTTTGGCTTTTCAAAACTTGGCTGGTGTGTATGAATGACAATGCTCCGACCGCAATAATCACTGATCAAGATAGGGCAATGAAGAGAGCCGTTGAAATTGTATTTCCCAACACACGACACAGATGGTGCTTGTGGCATATTATGAAGAAGTTGCCTGAAAAATTGTATGGTTACAATCAATATGAGGCAATAAAGTTTGTAATGCAAAGATCAGTTTACGATTCTTTGTCTCATGAAGAGTTTGAAGTAAATTGGCATGGTTTCATTGAGAAATATTGTCTTCAAGAAAATGATTGGTTGAGAGGATTATATCTTGAAAGAATGCGTTGGGTGCCAACATATCAAAGATCTACTTTTTGGGCGGGGATGTCTTCAACTCAAAGGAGTGAAAGCATGAATGCTTTTTTTTGATGGTTAAGTAAATTCGAAGACCACTTTGAAGCAATTCATTGAACAATATGAGAATGCACTACGAAGTAAGGTTCAAAAGGAAGCTGAAGCGGACTTTAAATCGTATAACCGACTGATCCCTTGCATTACTCCTTATACAATAGAGAAAACATTTCAAACTGCCTACACTACAAAAAAATTTAAGGAGTTCCAACACGAGATAGCAAGGAATATATGTTGTACAATAAGTAGTAAAGTTATAAATGAAAGTGGCTTTGAGGTATACGTTGTTAGACAAGACTTGGTGATAGGAGATAGACGACGTTCAGTCAATTTTATAGTAAATTTTAACGTTGCCGACTTCAATATCAAGTGTAATTGTCAATTGTTTGAGTTCAAGGGGATCTTATGCAAACATGTATTGAAAGTGTTGTTTGAAAGCCATATTCATGCTGTACCAGATAAATATGTTCTTCGGAGGTGGAGGAAAGATGTGAAGAGGGCTCATAGAAGGGTTAAGATTGTTTATTCAGATTGGGGAATGAAGCCTGAAAGTGAAAGGTTTGACAAGATGTGCAGTCACTTCTATGAAATGGCCGACTACGCCGCTGAGGATGAAAAGAAGACATGCCAAGTTCATGAATGGATCAATTTGAAAATGGACCAATTCAAAACTGATGATGGTGATGAGGGTGTTGATTCACATGGGTTTATAGAATTTGGGTCCAACACTACTAGTTCTGGGACGCAATCCAACATTCATAGTCCATTACTGGTTCGTAGCAAAGGCCGGCGCTCTAATTCAAGGATGCAACCCACAGATGAAAAGATTCGAAAAAAATTACAAAGGAAAAAAAAGAAACAAGCAAAAAATGTGGTATGTTCTGCAATATGTTTTATTTGAATATTTAAATTCTTAAGTCAAGAATATTTGACACGTGTCATTTGTAGGGTTGTTCCCAGAGTGGAATCGAAGGATCAGAATATTTGACACCGCATTTAATAAATCCAAATACCCAGGTTTGTTTTTAATATATTTACTGACGCGTAACTATCACTTATGATTGTTTACTTATGATTTGTATTTGTGGACTTCAAGGATGAAACAATTGTGTCACAATCTGGTGCATTATCAGGAATGAATCATATTTATTCGCTCCTCTCACAGGTATTGCACTTATGATTTCCTAATATTGCAGTTATTTTGCAGTGCAATTCTTTATTATTTATTTTGGCAGACACCAACTTCAAACAACGACATGGAGTTGCCAGACTATAGGTGGTTGTGAATTCAAAATGTTTTCAAGTAAGGTTAGTTTCTTGTTCTTCCAAGTTATTTAGTGTAGAATATATTCTTTAGGGTGTTCGATTGATTTGTGCCTTGTATTTATTTTCTCTCGGGGATATTACAGCTCCATGTCTGGGGGGATGTTTTGTTGTTAGATTGTATTCTTCTCAATGCTGACATAGATTGTATGTATGTATGTGTTTCACAACTAAATGGTGTCAACAGTTTGAACTTGCAATGTGTAGATTATTGAAATTTTTCAATAAACCTGGCCATCCATAAGCTGCATTTAGAGTTTTAGACCCTTTTTTTATTTGATTCTCAGAGTTTTGTTTCTGTTTTTAGTTTTTATATATGAAAATATATCCTTCTTCAAACTTGTAATCGAGGAGAATAGTCTTACATATACTTTTGTTTCTGTTTTTAGTTTTTATATATGATAGGAACCAGATGGACGTATTGGAAGTGAACAAGACCAACTATGAGAATTGCAAATGTTTCATTCTTTCCGTCTAATCAGACGTGTGAAATTTTTCGTTTTTGGACCGTTGAAACACCTGATGCTAGATTTCCTTACTAAACTAAATATAAGATGCTCCCTACAGCCAACAGACACACAGTGCGCTGACCGTCACTTGAGAAGGTTGTTTAGTTCATTACTCTGACCAAATAAAGACATTACCTCGTGATATTGGTTGCCTAGACCTCTTTCCTTACATTTAGCTGGATTCTTTTAGCTATCCAAGATTTGAATGGCCCAGCCTTGTTCCTTACATTGTTCGACATAAATGTCAACAAGGTTTCCTTACACAGCCTGGGCTTTGAATGTGTATTGTCAAAGTTAGAAATAAAATTTTAGTTTCTAATCACAAGAATCTGATTGTTTCATGACCTTCTGCCATTCAGTTTCAACTTAGCTCAATATCATTTTTGGTGGCAATCATTCATGATTTGGGTACTGACATGTCCGTTACTTCCCTGGTTTGCAGCAAATTCCCTGATGGATGGCACATTATTCAGTATTCCGGAGGCAAGAATGCTCCTACTAAGTTTGGAATCACTACAAAAAAAATTGGAAATCAGCGACGGCTAAAAACCGTCGCTGATTGAGCTAAAATCGTAGCTAAAAGGTATCAGCGACGGCACCACATCCGTAGCTAGATTTTTCGTCGCTATTTGATTCACGACGGCAAAATAGCCATAACTAATTAGCCATGGGATACAACCGTCGCTAAAGTGTAAAATATCCGTCGCTAATTGATTTTTGTAAAAAAAATTAACATTTTTTTATTTTAGCGACGGCATTTTGGCCGTGGCTAACTGATTTTTAAAAAAAAAATTAATTTTTTTTTATCTTAGCGACGGCATTTTGGCCGTGGCTAACTGATTTTTAAAAAAAAATTAACATTTTTTTAATTTTAGCGACGACATTTTGGCCGTGGCTAATTGATTTTTAAAAAAAATGTAATTTTTTTTTATTTTAGAGACGGCATTTTGGCCGTGGCTAACTGATTTTTTTAAAAAAATTAATTTTTTTTTATTTTAGCGACGACATTTTGGCCGTGGCTAACTGATTTTTTTTAAAAAAATTTAACATTTTTTTATTTTGGCCGTGGCTAACTGATTATTTTAAAAAAAATTTAATTTTTTTTTATTTTAGCGACGGCATTTTGGCCGTGGCTAACTGCTTTTAAAAAAAAATTTACATTATTTTTATATTAGCGACGACACAATTGTCGTTGCTAAATGGTTTTCTTTTTTAAATATATATATTTTTTCGATCTCTCTGAGATCTGAGATATCTCCGAGATTTTTAAAAATTTTAAAAGATCAGATATCTCCGAGTTCTCTAAGATTTTAAAAAAAAATATATATATATATATATATATATATATATATATATATATAAATATCGGAGATCTCTCCGAGATCTGACTTTCAGATCTCGAGAACTCAGATCTTTGAGATTCTCCAAGATCTCAGATATCCGAGATCTCAGGTCAGATCTCCGAGATATCAGAGATCAGAGGTCTCAGATCTCCGAGATCTCAGGTCTCAGATCTCCGAGAGAGAGGCGGCCGGGATCGGTGTCGAGGAAGCAGCAGACTTCTCCTCAGTGGGTTTCTTCTCAGGAAGATGAGAGAAAAAAAATTTTGAAAGAAAATTTTTGTTTAAGTTGGTTTGTAGAAAAAATTGAAATTTATATAGAGAAAGGTAATTGAAGGGGATTGGTTGTGTTAGTTTCACGCGGATCGATGACATGGTTTGATTTAGTGCGTTGGATTGAGTTAAAATTTTGGGTGTTATTAACGGTTGAGATGAGATTTCACGCGGATCGGTGATATTTTTTTTAAAAACCAATTAGCGACGGCAATTGGGCCGTCGCTAACCTCTTTAGTGTTTTTTTTTTAAAAACTAATTAGCGACGGCAATTAGGCCGTCGCTAACCTCTTTAGTAGTTTTTTTATTTTTTAAAACCAATTAGCGACGGCAAATAGGCCGTCGCTAACCTCTTTATTTTTTTATTTTTTTAAACCAATTAGCGACGGCAATTAGGCTGTCGCTAACCTCTTTAGTTTTTTTTTTTACACCGATTAGCCACGGCAATTAGGCCGTCGCTAACATCTTTATTTTTTTATTTTTTTAAACCAATTAGCGACGACAATTAGGTTGTCGCTAACCTCTTTAGTATTTTTTATTTTTTTAAAACCAATTAACGGCAATTAGGCCGTCGCTAACCTCTTTAGTTTTTTTTTTTAAACCGATTAGCCACGGCAATTAGGCCGTCACTAACCTCTTTAGTGTTTTTTTTAAAAAATCACTTAGCGACGGCAATTAGGCCGTCGCTAACCTCTTTAGTAGTTTTTTTAAAAAACCAATTAGCGACGGCAATTAGGCCGTCGCTAACCTCTTTAGTGTTTTTTTTAAAAAAAACCACTTAGCGACAACAATTAGGCCGTCGCTAACCTCTTTAGTAGTTTTTTTAAACCAATTAGCGATAGCAATTAGGCCGTCGCTAACCTCTTTAGTTTATTTTTTAAACCAATTAGCCACGGCAATTAGGCCGTCGCTAGCCTCTTTAGTTTTTTTTTTTATCTTCTTTGATTTTCTTTGATTTTATTTGATATTCTTTGATTTGATTTGATCTGATCTTCTTTGAACTTCTTTGATCTGATCTGAATTTTTTTGATCTTATTTGATATTCTTTGATCTGATCTCCTTTGAACTTCTTTGATCTTTTTTTATCCGATCTTCTTTTAACTTCTCTGATCTTCTTTGATCTTTTTTTATCTGATCTTCTTTGATCTTATTTGATATTCTTTTATCTTCTCTGATCTTCTTTGATCTTCTTTGAACTTCTTTGATCTTCTTTGATTTTTTTTTATCTGATCTTCTTTGAACTTCTTTGATCTTTTTTTATCTGATCTACTTTAGTCTTCTTTGATCTTCTCTAATCTTCTCTGATCTTATTTGATCTTCTTTGATCTTATCTTATTTGATCTAATCTTCTTTGATCTACTTTTAACTTCTTTGATCTTCTTTGATATGATCTGATCTGATTTAATCTAATCTCTTTGATCTACTTTTAACTTCTTTGATCTACTTTTAACTTCTTTGATCTTCTTTGAACTTCTTTGATATTTTTTTATCTGATCTTCTTTGGTCTTCTTTGATCTTATTTGATCTGATCTTCTTTAATTTGATCTGATCTGATATTCTTTTATCTTATTTGATATTCTTTGATCTGATCTTCTCTGATATTCTTTGAACTTCTTTGATTTTTTTTATCTGATATTCTTTGAACTTCTCTGATCTTCTTTGATATTTTTTTATCTGATTTACTTTGGTCTTCTTTGATTTTCTTTGATCTTATCTTCTTTGATTTGATTTGATTTGATCTGATCTTCTTTGATCTTATTTGATATTCTTTGATCTGATCTTCTCTGATCTTCTTTGATCTTCTTTGATTTTCTTTGATCTTCTTTGATCTTTTTTTATATGATCTTATTTTATCTGATCTTCTTTGATTTGATCTGATCTGATCTGATCTTCTTTGATCTTATTTGATATTCTTTGATCTGATCTTATATGATATTCTTTGAACTTCTTTGATTTTTTTTTATCTGATCTTCTTTGATATTTTTTTTATCTGATTTACTTTGGTCTTCTTTGATCTTATCTTCTTTGATTTGATTTGATCTGATCTTCTTTGATCTTATTTGATATTCTTTGATCTGATCTTCTTTGATCTTCTTTGATCTTCTTTAATTTTCTTTGATTTTCTTTGATCTTTTTTTATCTGATCTTCTTTGATCTTATTTGATCTGGTCTTCTTTTAACTTCTCTGATCTTCTTTGATATTTTTTTATCTGATTTACTTTGGTCTTCTTTGATCTTCTTTGATCTTATCTTATTTGATTTGATCTGATCTTCTTTTATCTTATTTGATCTTCTTTGATCTGATCTTCTCTGATCTTCTTTGATTTTCTTTTATCTTCTTTGATCTTTTTTTATCTGATCTTCTTTGATTTTATTTGATCTGATCTTCTTTGATTTGATTTGATCTGATCTTCTTTGATCTTATTTGATATTCTTTGATATGATCTTCTCTGATATTCTTTGATCTTCTTTGAACTTTTTTGATCTTTTTTTATCTGATCTTCTTTGAACTTCTCTGATCTTCTTTGATATTTTTTATCTGATTTACTTTGGTCTTCTTTGATCTTATCTTCTTTGATTTGATCTGATCTGATATGATCTTCTTTGATCTTATTTGATATTCTTTGAACTGATCTACTCTGATCTTCTTTGAACTTCTTTGATTTTCTTTAATCTTCTTTGATTTTTTTGATCTGATCTTCTTTGATCTTCTTTGGTCTTCTTTGATCTTCTTCGATCTTATTTGATATTCTTTGATCTGATCTTCCTTGATCTCATTTGATTTTCTTTGATCTGATCTGATCTGATCTTATTTGATCTGATCTGATCTTCTTTGATCTTATTTGATATTATTTGATCTGATCCTTTGATCTAATCTTTTTTTATCTGATCTTCTTTGATCTGATCTGATATTCTCTGATCTTCTTTGAATTTCTTTGATCTGATATTCTTTTATCCTATTTGATATTTTTTTATCTGATCTTATTTGATCCGATTTGATTTTCTTTGAATTTATTTGATCTGATCCTATCTTCTTTGATATCATATTATTTGATCTGATCTGATTTTTTTTTTATCTGATCTTCTTTGATCTGATCTGATTTTTTTTATCTAATCATCTTTTATTTTCTTTTTATTCGAAAATGTGTTATTGGAGATTTTATCCAGTTTATAAATATATAGCGATTTTGCTTTATATAATTAAAAAAAAATTCACATTTAGCTACGGTATTTTGACCGTAGCTAACAAAAAAATAATTTGTAAACATTAGCTACGGCCCTAGTGCCGTCGCTATATTGTTTTCTTAAAATTATTTTTTTATTTTAAAAATGACATTAGCTACGGTATTTGGACCGTGGCTAACAAAATTTTTTTTTTAAACATTAGCTACGGCCTTAGTGTCGTCACTAATATAAAAATTTTAATATAAAAAAAAGTTTCATTGGCGGGATTCAAACCCGGGTCGTCTACGTGAAAATTAGGTCTCTTAACCGGGCTGGACGAAAATTTGTAATTGGTGATTTTATCCAATTTATAAATATATCGCGATTTTGCTTTATATAATTAAAAAAAAAATTCACATTTATCTACGGTATTTTGACCGTAGCTAACAAAAAAATAATTGTAAACATTAGCTACGGTCCTAGTGCCGTCGCTAATATAAAAATTTTAATAAAAAAAAAAGTTTCAATGGCGGAATTCGAACCCGGGTCACCTAGATGAAAACTAGGTCTCTTACTGGATTGGACGAAAATGTGTTATTTGTGATTTTATCCTGTTTCTAGATATATAGCGATTTTACTTTATATAATTAAAAAAAAAATTCACATCTAGCTACGATTTTTTTACCGTAGCTAACAAATTTTTTTTTGTAAACATTAGCTACGCCGTCGCTAATATAAAAATTTTAATAAAAAAAAAAAGTTTCATTGGCGGGATTCGAACCCAGGTCAAATAGGTGAAAAATAGGTCTCTTGCCGGGTTGGACGAAAATGTGTTATTGGTGATTTTATCCAGGTTCTAAATATAAAGCGATTTTGCGTTATATAATTTTTAAAAAAAATCCACATTTAGCTACGGTTTTTTTACCGTAGCTAACAAAATTTTTTTTGTAAACATTAGCTACGGCCCTAGTGCCGTCGCTATATTGTTTTCTTAATTTTTTTTTAAATGACATTAGCTACGGCTGTATTGCCGTCGCTAAGTTGTTTTGTTATATTTTTTTTTTAAAAATCACATTAGCGACGGTGTGTGGACCGTAGTTAACAAATTTTTTTTCTAAACCTTAGCTATGGCCCCAGTGCCGTCTCTAAGTTGTTTTGTTATATTAAAAAAAAAAAATCACATTAGCTACGGCACGCGGGTGTTTTCCTAAATTTTTTTTTTAAAAATCACAAAAACATTTCTAAACATTAGCTACGGTTGTATTGTCGTCGCTAAGTTGTTTTGTTATTTTTTTTAAATAAAAATCACATTAGCTACGGTCCTCCTGCCGTCGCTAAGGTGTTTTCCTATAATGTTTTTTTAAAATCACAAAAACATTAGCTACGGCTGTATTGTCGTCGCTAAGTTGTTTGTTATTTTATTTTTTTTTAAAAATTCACATTAGCGACGGTATGTGGACCGTAGCTAACAAATTTTTTTTCTAAACCTTAGCTACGGCCAAAGTGTCGTCGCTAAGTTGTTTTGTTATATTTAAAAAAAAATCACATTAGCTACGGTATTTTGACCGTAGCTAACAAAAAAATTTCTAAACATTAGCTACGGTCCGAATGCCGTCGCTAATCCTCATATTAACGACGATTTAAAACCGTCGCAAAACTGTTAGCGATGGTTATTTTAATTTATGTATCGAAACTGTGGCAGAAACTATAGCGACGGTTTAATGCCGTCGCAAACCGTTTAATATCCGTCGCAAACCGTTTGAATAGCGACGATTTTAATAAACCGTCGCTAATTTCCGTAGCTAATTTTGCTTTTTTTGTAGTGAATCACTCTGTTTTGGGCAAAAAATTCTACGCGGTCAAGTGATGGGAAGACAGAGGATAAGCATCTGCTACTGAAATTGAGGACAGATGTAAACAGATTGACTGCAAAAGCTGAAAGAGTTACTTAGAAACTCCCTTCTTGGTGTTCTATGTTTGGCAAATCAACTTCTCCCTTCACTTTAGCTTACTTGAGCAGTCTTCCTGTGAATTTCTAGTGCTTAGCTTCACCAGAAAGCCTGTGTTTATTAAGTAGATGATTTCAGATTGATTCCTGTGAATTTCTAGTGCTTAGTGTGGTTCCTGATCGCTTTTGTTCTTTAGTGTGGTTCCTGATCACTTTTGTTCTTTAGTGTGGTGCTCAGTCTTTTTGCATGTTTTTGTTTAGCAAGTTGTTAGAGATTTTATCTTCTCTTTTGGAGTTTGTATGTAAATATCTATTTACAAATCTTTCTTGCTTTCTGGTGGTTTTTGTTTCTGAAATCTGAAATGGAAACTAGCAATGTTTTGGAGAAGAAATCAATGTAATGTAAGGGCTTTGCTCCATTTTTCATTAATATGGCTTGTTAAGATTAGCTCAATATGTTGGTGAAACATTGAATTTTGCACTTTTGGCTACTTCAAGTGTTTAGTTTTGTCATTGTGCCACACTGTTGAATACTATAATGGCACAATAACTGCAAATCAAGATTAAACTAGAACTTGGGATTTAGTCTTTCCCATGTCAATATCCTGTTGCACTATAATGTTGGGTGATTTATTCCTAGTGATCCATGTTTCAGAAAAATTGTGACTTGCTTCTTTTATACAGAGTAAATAGATGCAACTCAAATGAACCAAGTCTGATCAAAGATTGTGCTAATGCCATAGTAAACAGTGTGTGCAAAGGAGATCGAAATGTTGTGGTACCATCTTGGTACAATATCATACATTTGTGGCAAATGTTATGCCCCGAGGTGGTCGAATGGTTTCTCCGTTTGATGGTCATCCCTATGCCAGGGCAGCCAAACAGAGAAGCATTGAACAAGAAGATAACAGATGCAACTGGAGCCAAGAATTTTTTGTATCCTCCTTCGATCCTGTCACCTGATATCAAACAAGACTAATTTCATCAAAGAAAAATTGTCCCCTGCAGCTTATGTTTGTTACAAGTCTGAAAAATACTATGATGTCCTAGTGGTTCACTGTTGCTACATGATATCAAACTTCTATATCAGAACTCATGCTGTGATTATGTGTTTTAATAATATTTTTGAAACGAAATGCAGAATTCACATAGCTGTTGCTTTTAGTTTGAAAACTCAGCAGAATTTGCTATTCCTCAAAATGGTAGCTCCCATTCAACACAATTTAGGATCAGCTACAAAATCATAAATCAATCACATCTCAACAAAATTCAACCTTCAAAGATTATCAGGGCCAACAAAATTCGGTAGTATCTGAAACAAGAAATCGCCCCAAGGGTAAAAAAAATCCCATATAAAACATCTATATATCATAACAAACACGTTTGAAATACCTCTTACAGAGAATTCAAAATGCCACAAGTTTGAACAAAAAAACTACCATTATCATAAGAAACACCACTAGCAGTGCATTAATCAAATCCCTTGTCAAAACCCATTTATCATTGTTCGCTTCAGCTTCACCCGCGCGAGCGTGATACTGATTAGCTTTGAGGAGATTTCTTGCCTCGCAGTTCTTATTTTTGACCTCTGCAGCAGATGATGAGCTTGCCTCATCGTTATATTCCACCACTTCTGAGCGAACCCACTCTTCATAACTAGCATGAGCCTCGGCAGCTGAGGCAAAACCCTTGTACAAATTACCACTATATCCTGTTACTTGGATTGCACAATCTTGCCAAGTTTCGTAAATTTCAGGGACACGACCGCGATATACCGCATATGCCTTGTATGTCATTGTTGGGTTAAGATCCTTATTTCAACATACAAAAAATTGTAAAAAATTTGCAAGATTCTCATTAATTTCAGTAGTATAATTGAACAAAAATTTGTAAAATTTTTGCAGAATTATCATGAATTTTA
Organism: Berberis vulgaris; assembly: GCA_963556465.1. Taxonomy (NCBI): domain Eukaryota; kingdom Viridiplantae; phylum Streptophyta; class Magnoliopsida; order Ranunculales; family Berberidaceae; genus Berberis; species Berberis vulgaris. The sequence continues at coordinate 102,162,706 of OY747125.1, forward strand.
GGGTAAAAAAATTTTAGGGTATAAATATGCAGGATTATCTGATTTCAGGATGATCTGATGATGGTGAAAATTGATCAAAATTTGTAATTTATCGACATTCAGAGCAAATTGATCAAAACTGATGATGGTGAAAATTTAGCCCTAATTTTCAAGTTAAACAAAAAGAGTTTGTAATTACATACCAGAAGAAGGAGGAGGAGGAGCAGTGTGAGGAGGAGGAGAAGCAGGAGCAGGCGCGAGGAGGAGCAGTCGATGAGTCGAGCGGTCGGGGAGGAGGCGAGGAGTCGATGAGGATTCGATGAGGAGTCGAGGGTTTTACTGAAAATTTCTCGCCATTGCCATTGTTCTCCCTCACTACTGAAGCAGACTGAAGAGTAGAATTTTTGCTAAGAGTGGGTTTCTCCTCCACGTGCGAGACACCCTCCCAAAGGCACGTGCCTGGGAGGGTCCGTCTCATAGGACGGGCTGCGTAGAATTTTTCATAGCAGCTGATGTGATATGAAAGAGAAAAAATTAAGTAGTTAGGTTTATAATTTGGGGTTAAAAACTCATCCATTGGATTTAATATGGATTTTTTAAGATTTAAAACAGAACTAGATCTGATAGTTGCATCCCATTTGCACCTTATTCCCACCACGTATAGCGGTGGTTACACAATCGCAAATAACCGCAGCTGTCGTTAAATAATATTATTGTGCGACGGTTAAAAAATGGTCGTTGAATATAGTATCTAGCGGCGGTTTTTCCAAACCGTCGCTAAATACCCGCCACTAAATTATTGTTTTCTTGTAGTGAGGCTGACTTTGGAAGTGATACGGGATGCGATTCATAGAACTTGGGGGATTCCAGGCGACTTTTCAATGAGTCTTCTAGATCCTAGGTATGTTTATGTTCAACTACAATTAAAAGAGGAGGCGAAAAATGTATTTTTTCGTGATTCTTTTTTAATTCATGGTGTGCATATCAAGGCATTCAGAAGACATGCAGATTTTAGCCTATGAGAAGATCCTGTGATAGTCTCATTGTAGGTTGAACTTCCCAATCTTCGGCTTCAATTCTTTCACCATCCACTTTTAAAGGCAATAAAAAATTCCTTTGGTGACAACACTTGATGCTTGGCTAGGCCTACAGTTGCCCGTATGTGTGTGGAGATGGATTTAACTGAGTCTCATCCTACAAGAATTTGGATTGATAGGGCAGAGAATAAAGGATTTTGGCAACGGATTGTGTTTTCAGGTTTTAAATATTGCGAGGTGTGTTTGTTAATAGGCCATGATGTGTCAGTTTATCATAGAAAGCTTGGGACACTTCAGAATAACAAGAAATAGGCAGGCAAAGGGGTTAGAGAACCTCAAGGAAAAGTAGACTCGAATGATCAAAAGAACAAAGAGAGCGCTCAGATTCAGACACAAGTATACAGACCAGTGGCACAATCAAACATGGAGAAGGAAGGTGATTCCATCAAGGAGAATAAAATTTCAGCTGAGACAACGGATAAAGTGGAAGCTAGTGACACAAAAATCCTTTGGGAGAGAAAGTGTTGAGTCGATCAAGAAGGTTTACCAGCGAACAAAAATCCTTTGGCAAATCAGATTGAAAATAAAAATGAAGGTTTGGAGTTGGCAAACTCATTTGCTGCATTGGCTGAAAAGGAAGTTGAACCCTTGGATGCTAATGACATAAGGAACGAAAATGATGGAAATTAGGATGATTCGATCAAACATGACGAAGGTGGACAGCTGAATACGACACTGAATGGGGTGGAATTGGCTAAGCAACTGCTGCCAGTAGACTCATTGGTGGTAGTGACCTCTTTGGGGTTGAGATGGAGAAAGGATTTGGAGGAAGCAAGGTATTCAAGTGGAACTATCAGATTAGTGCACATGACAAGTAGGATTCAACAACTAGCACCCTAGTTCAATTTGAGAAAGCCACTCAGGATAACTAAAAAATTTGGATCAGGTTACGGTGACTATGGGAAAAGACACAGGAAATAACGTGGTGACAATGCCGGTAGAGTGAGAATGTCATAGTGTTGGGACGGAGATCCATAAGGAGGTGACATATTCTTTTGAACAAATGGAACAAACGGAGATCCATGAAGAGGTGACATTTCAGGCTAATGGTTCATAGGGGTCCTTAAAACCCTAAAAAACTGAAAAAAGGAAGACGGTAATTTGTATTTGTATGGTTTTCTTATAAACATTGCTTTCAACAAGATAGTTGCATGCAATAGACCTAGGCGCTCGGAACTTCCATAATATGTCTGGATTGAACCCTCACTAATTGCTTATCGAAATGCAAAAAGATGTACAGTCGACAAATTTCCACACAATGTTGAAGAGCTTATCATAATTGCTGCTCGGTCAGTTTGAAGAGCTTACAATTCTACTAAGGTTGTGAATGGCTTGCCATGGAGACTCTGATTATTCTTTTGTGAATGGCTTGCCATGGAGACTCTGATTATTCTTTTGAAATGAACAACAGAAGTCTGTACCAACCATAACATCGTGAAGCTCATGACTATGCGCCAATTTCAACCATTGCTATGCCCCTTCCAATCCCACCACTTGGTAATTAAATCCTGTGCCGATACCAGCACCTGTAGTTGGTACTGCTCCTTGCAACTTACATATGATCACGCCGTAGCTTGATATTTTCAGTAATTGAACCATTCACACTTCGGGGGTGAGCATAACCAAGAGATACTAGTTTTGCTAGTCCTCGTAAACTCGATGCATGCCACCTTCTTTGATACAATTTCTTACTCCAATGCCTGACTTGTTTTGGAATCGAATAACTCCGTAAATACTTCTAACCTATTTTTAGATTACAAGATGTAAGTATCAAAATCTCACAATAAGTGGGTTGTATGCATCCTATGGTTGCTAATTGAATGCAACGTATATATAAAAGAGTGAAACATAAATCTAAAAAACTATTGAAGAAATCTCAATATTGTGAACTGTGCATCAAAACATATTACTTGACTGTTCAATGAAAGAAGGCCTTTTATTCTCACCGCATTTTTAAAATCTCATTGTTGACTTGTACTCTCTTGGTTGATCAAATGCAATGTTTACTTCCAATTAATCAGTCGAATCTATATTGCACCCAAAAACAGCCAATCCAAATTAGTATGGACCTAAGTCAAATTAATCCACAAGATAACATCATGAACAGTAGACTAGTTTCAACAAACCATAACATGATGAAGCTCATGAGATTGCATGCGCCAGTTTCCAACCCTTGCTCAACTCCTTCAAATTGCACTGTAGTTATGGAATCATGTCCTGATGTACCATCCTACTGTCTTCCTCTTAAGCATGATACCGCTCACTACAAAAAAAAAAAAAAAAGTTTCAGCAATGGCTAAAAATCGTTGCTAATTGGCAAAAAACCGTCGCTACAATGATTTAGCCACGGCACAACAACCGTTGTAATACCGTCGCTAGTTTAATCGTCGCTATTTGAATAAGCAACAATAAACAATCCCGTCGCTAATTAGCCACGGCAAAAAAACCGTGGCTAACTCAAAAAATTTCGTCGCTAAAGCTGCTGAAAATTTTGACGAAGACTGTCGCTAATTGTAAAATAACGACCTTTATTTGTCGTGGCTATTTAGTGATGGCTTTTGCTAAAGAGCGACGGTTTTTTGCGATCGCTATTTAGAAAAACCGTCGCTATTTAGCGATCGTTTTTTTACCGTGGCTATTTAGTGACGGTTTTTGCTAAATAGCGCCGATTTTTTGCCGTCGCTATTTAGCCACCGTTTATTTGCCGTCGCTACTTAGCGAGGGTTTTTTGCGGTCTCTAAAGCTATTTAGCGACGGTTTTTTGCCGTCGCTAAATTGCAAATCTAATTGACAAAACAGCCACGGTATTTGCAAATCATATTGACAAATGAAATTTACAAATTATAATTCATTTTTTATAATGAAATTAGCTATTAATGATTGTCCATTTTGAAAATTAATATCAACTACCAGAACTAAACTTAATTGATCAAAATTACACAATCTCTAGAATATCATACAAAAATTACAAAGAATCCATACAAAAATGAAAAACAAAAAAATCCGATTTATAGAATATCGGAGATTTCAGATCTCAGAGATCTCAGATTTCCGAGAGAGAGGCGGTTGGGATAGATGTCGAGGAAGCGGCGGACTTCTCCTATGTGGGTTTCTTCTCTGGAGGTTGAGAAAAAAAAATTTGTTGAGAGAAATTTTTTGTTTAAGTTGGTTATTGAAATTTATATAGAGAAAGGTAATTGAAGGGGATTAGTTGTGTTAGTTTCACGCGGATTAGTGACGTGGTTTGGTTTAGTGCGTTGGATTGAGCTAAATTTTTGGGTGTTATTGACGGTTGAGATGAGGTTTCACGCGGATCGGTGATATATAATTTTTTTAAACAATTAGCGACGGCAGCTAATATAAAAAAAATTTATTTTTTTAAAAACAATTAGCGATGGTTTTTTACCTTGGCTAATTGGTTTTTGAATATTTTTTTATTAGCGACAGCAAAAAGCCGTGGCTAAATTGTTTTAAAAAAATCACTAAAGAGTTTAACTACGGCAATTTACCGTGGCTAATTAGTTTTTAATTTTTTTATTAGTGACGGCAAAAAGCCGCGGCTAATTGTTTTTTTTTTTTAAAAATTAAACACTAAAGAGTTTAGCTATAGCAATTTACCGTGGCTAATTGGTTTTTGATTTTTTTTATTAGCGATGGCAAAAAGCCGTGGCTAATTGGTTTTTTTTTTTTTAAAAAATTTAACACTAAAGAGTTTAGCTACGGCAATTTACCGTGGCTAATTGGTTTTTGATTTTTTTTATTAACGACGACAAAAACCGTGGCTAATTGGTTTAAAAAAAAAAAATTAAACACTAAAGAGTTTAGCTACGGCAATTTACCGTGGCTAATTAATTTTTGATTATATCGAAAAAGATTAGATCGATCGAAGATATGATCAAATCGAAAAAGATCAGATCAAATCAAATCAAAGAATATCAAATCAAAGCAGATCAAAGAAGATTATAGAAGATCAGATCAAAGAAGATCAAACAAGATCAGATCATATTAAAAAAGATCCGATCAAAGATCAGAGAAGATCAGATCAGATCAAATGAAAGAATATCAAAGAAGATCAGATCAAAGAAGATCAAATAAAAAAAGATCAGATCAAAGAAAATCAGATCAAATAAGATCAAAGAAGATCGGATCTTCTGATCTTCTTTAATCTGATCTTATTTAATCTGATCTTCTTTAATCTGATCTTCTTTGATCTGATCTTCTTCGATCTGATAAAAAACGAATTAGCCACGGTAAATTATCGTAGCTAAACTCTTTGATCTGATCTGATCTTCTTTGATTTGATTTTCTATGATCTTTTTTTATCTGATCTGATATTCTTTGATCTTCTTTTATCTGATTTGATCTTCTTTGATCTTATTTGATCTGATCTTCTTTAATCTTCTTTGATCTGATCTGATTTTCTTTGATCTTTTTCGATCTGATATGATCTTTTTCGATCTGATAAAAAATCAATTAGCCACGGTAAATTGCCGTAGCTAAACTCTTTAGTGTTAAATTAAAAACAAAACCAATTAGCCACAGTTTTGTGCCGTCGCTAATAAAAAAAATCAAAAACTAATTAGCCACGGTAAATTGCCGTAACTAAACTCTTTAGTGTTAAAATAAAAAAAAACCAATTAGCCACGGTATTTTGCCATCACTAATAAAAAAAATAAAAACCAATTAGCCATAGTAAATTGCCGTAGCTAAACTCTTTAGTGTTAAAATTAAAAAAAACCAATTAGCCGCGTTTTTTTGCCGTCGCTAATTATTTTTATTTGTAAATCTTAGTGACGGCTAAATTACCGTCGCTAATACAAGAATTAGCGACAGTTTTAAGCCGTCGCTAAATATTTTGCGACGGATTTTTATAATTATGGGTTGAAATAGTATTGAAAGCAATTAACGATGGTTTTTTGCCGTCGCTAATCGTATAATTAGCGACGGTATCAAAAAATCGTCGCTAGTTTCCGTAGCTATTAAAGCTTTTTTTTTGTAGTGGCTTCTTTCTCCGTATTCCTGACTTTGTCTTAGAATTGAATGGCTATAAATGCTCCTAACCTGTTTTTAGTTGCAAGTCGTAAGTATCACAATCTCAAAATAAGTGTACCGTATGCATCCTACGCTTTCTAATTGAATGGCATGCATATATAAAAAGTGAAGCATAAATCTATGTTGTATATGCTGTAAATCAAACGTCTTAAAATTGTTGTTTGTAAATGCTGTAAAAGTTCAAATTAAAAGATAGGAACGAAAGTACCAATTGTTCTTGGGTTGAGTCGCGAACTAGGTCGTTCTCTTTAAGACGTTTCGCAGCTCTGTCCAAAATTGTGCAAGCAGTCTGGTAGCCCCGCCGTCCCCAGGATAAAACAACCTAGAATCTTCTCTGTCTCGTTCAAACAATTGCACTGTTGATGAACGGAATACGTTTCAACCTTAATATCTTGTTTGCTCGGAATCACTAATACAAATCAACAAAAGAAAAACTCTTCCTTATGACTGCACCACAACCCATCTGAATTAACCATAATACAACAGGGTATGAATGAAACCAAGAGCGATATTTGACATGCTTCTGCACAAGAACAATATGTTAGCATTCCATTTTGTGTCTAATTGCGCTATTGTCCTCGCTCTTAAACACGACACATGACCTTCAAGACAACTTATTTAGCTAATCCCTAAGTCCGTATCCCTGAGACAACATGACTCGTATGTGAAGTGAGTGGCAAAGACGGAAGAGGCAATTTCAGTCCTTTTGAAGTTGAAATTTCTTTTATATGGATTTTCATCAAACACTCCCTTTGTGCAAAGACCTAGATACATCTTCAAGCAAAATTCATAAAAAAAATTAACTCACTTATAATGAGCATGAATTCGGCTCAATTCCAAGTTGAAAACATTCATCCAAACTAATGTAGAGTGAAGAGGCTTACCTAATCGAGGGAGATGTAATATCTACATCGGTGATCTACATCTCTCTCTTCATATCAACATGCATTATCATGACATCTGTCCCAAAAGAAATTGATAGTTATATGAGTCTGATGGAAATCTAAAAGAATGGAAGATTATTCTTTAAAAAAAAAAAAAAAAAAAAACTAATCTTTAAAATCTTTCCCCAAGCAGTGAAAACAGACGCGCACCTTTTTGAGCTTTATATGAAGTCCTTGAATTCAACCAACAGTATATGAGTAATCTTCTACCATTCCTCCCCCATCACCGTTGCGCATCTATCCTTTAGAAGTGGGACACTCACGAATAAATGCCATATTGAGGAGGACCAGAAGTCTTCAGGCAAATAGTTGAGGCTCTCACATCAGACAATCGCTAAACGTTCAAGTGATTGTAAATGAGCCAGTTTGGCAATGCCACAAGACCTTCGAAATCAATTATCTCCAACTTTTGTAGCTTGGTTAGGTGTTGAAGTTGTTCAGGCAAAGTCTTAAGTTCCGGTCATACACATAAGGTCAGTTATCGAAGGAGGACAATCTGGTTGATACTCTCTGTCATTAGAAATACATCCAGCTCATCCGCAAATCCCCCAGCTCCTAAATCATCAAGCAAGGGGAGATGACACAGCCTCAAGAACAATGACAGCATCCTTATTCAAGACAACTTCTTTATCCAATCCCTAACTTGTTCTCCTCTGTACATTTCTCTGTTGGGCTCCAAAGAATTCTAACCTATTTTTGGATTACAAGATGTAGTTCAAAATTAGGGCATTGTAGATATTACAGAGCTAAACATAAATCCACAACAAAATCGAAGAAATTTCCATGTTGCAATGCATCAAACCCACCATTTGATTGGATTTTTATACATAATAAAGCACACAAAAAACTAAAAGCGTAAAACAAAAAACAACACTTGTATAACAATTCAATAAGAGACTTTTTATTGTAGCCTCATTTCTCAATTCTCGTGATGTTTCTGTCTTTACGGATCAACTACAACGTCCTTTGGAGTACCAAAAAGAAAAGAACAAGTCAAATTACTTTACCTGTAGAAAGGAAAATTGCCTGAAGTCTGACGCATATATGAACTTGTAGTTGCCATAATATTACTGTGGAAGACCATAAAAGAATGAAGCATAAATAAATTTATCTACCCATTTAGACAACAAATTGAAGAAAAATCAAAACAAAGCTGAAGTAATCTTTCCCAAGTAGCACTACGCCCAACTCTTCTATCAGTATGAAAATCCAAATACATTAAAAGAAAATATATTTTGTTTTTCCGTTCCTCCGGACAATGCAAAGACTGAGTGTTAGAGATGAGGATGATTATTTTTTAATATGTGTTTGTTGAATACATGCAAGAATACATGAACAACAAATGTAAACATGTGATTATGATTAATAAATATTTTCTGAGAGTTTTAACTTAAATTTCTTCTAGGGGGCTATTCATCAAACACTTTTTGTGCAAACCTCCTCCTACATGATTATGAATCCAATTCAATTTCATATTCAAAACTATTCACCCAAAAGCATATTGTATGCACACAAGTGAAAGAAAATAATAAGGAAAATTACCTGAAGTTTGACCATGTAACTGAACTTGTTGCTACAATAATGATACTGCGAAGACAAAAAGGTAAATAAATAATCAATTACTATTAGGAAAAGTGAAAGAAATGGTTTTGGAATATTTACTAAAGAAGTAGAAGTTAACCTCTTGAGCTTTATGCATCAAAATATTGCCATGAAATGGAATAAAGAAATCTTATAAAATTCTTCCGCCATCAATGTTGTGTTTTCTTTTCTTCCTTTATGTTAGAAAAGATTAAGAGACTACATTTCTACTTCTCTTCTTATTCATGTAATGAGAATATAGATGCATATAAATACAACCTATTGAGGGTAAACTAGGGAACCTAATTGACAATTAGATACACACTAATTGACAACTAGATACACTACCTAATTGACAACTAGATACACACTAATTGACAACTAGATATACTTTAACACTCCCCCTCAAGCTGGAGCATAAATGTTAATCATGCCCAGCTTGTTACAAAGATAGTTAACCCGAACCCCATTTAAAGCTTTGGTGATTCCTGATACGTTGAGAACGGGCATCCGCATCAGCAGAGATAAGGATTGATTTGGCAGAAGCAACAGAAGTGATCGCAACATGGACAGAATGATTTACCCCAAAACAAACTCTACCCCAAAAGTTGATCGAATGGATCGAATGGAAGAATCGACTGGAAGAGTCGACTGGAAGAGTCGTCTAGAAGCGACGATGGCTGGAAGAGACGACTGGCTGGAAGAGACGACTGGCTGCATCGGCTGACTGGGTACAAACAGGCCCTTATCAAACAGGGTACAAACAGGCCTGATCAAACTGTAGCTTTCTACAGTCAAACTTGGTACAAACAGGCCCTTATCAAACATGCCTACAAACTGTAGCGTTCACAAACAGGCCCTTAGCAAACAGGCCTACAAACTGTAGCTTTCTACAGTCAAACTTGGTACAAACAGGCCCTTATCAAACAGGCCCAAATAGCCAAATAGCCAAAATCTCCAAAATCAGGAGCTTCAAATCTCGAAAATTTCCCTAACCAAATCAGGAAATCAGGAAGAGGCCCCAAACAGGCCCAAATAGCCAAATAGCCAAAATCTCCAAAATCAGGAGCTTCAAATCTCGAAGATCTCCCAAACCAAATCTCGCCCGCTACGAAATAGCAAGGCTCAAAACTCGAAAGAACGAAACTTGGAAGCAGAGAAATGGTCGACTGGAAGCAGACAAGCAGACAAGCAGATTGGAAGCAGACAAGCAGTGGATCAAATGGTCGAATGGATCGACTGAACGCAGACAAGCAGATTGGAAGTAGAGGGTCGACTGGAAGCAGACTGGAGGTCGATTGGAAGCAGAGAGTCGATTGAAAGTGTCGACTGGAGCAGTCGACTGGCTGGAGAGGTCGATGGGAGGGTTCGACTGGAAGCTTCGACGTCGACTGGAGAAGTCGATGGAGAGGTCGACTGGAGACGTCGACTGGATCGGAGGAGTCGACGTGTCAGGGAGCTTCCAAGGGTCGAAAGGATCGGCTGACAAGCAGAGGGTCGATTGGAGCTTCAAATCAGGGTCGATTGAAGCAGAGGGTCGATTGGAGCTTCAAATCAGGGTCGATTGAAGCAGAGGGTCGATTGGAGGCAGCGACTGGAAGCAGAGGGGCGATTGGAGCAGCGACTTGAAGCAGAGGGTCAATCGACGGGAAGCAGAGGGTGCTTCTATCGACTGGAGGAGTCGATCTGATGGCAGGATCGACTGGAAGAGTCGATAGGTTCTGGGCTGGTAGAGTCGATCGACGCCGAACGGAGGCTGGAAGGGTCGATCGACTTTGATCGACGGCCTGGAGTGTTGCTCTGATGGAGTCGACGGCTGAAAGAAGTCGCTCTGTTGGAGTGCTGAAAGAGATCGACGCCTGTTGGAGGGTCGATCTGTTGGAGGGTCGATCTGTTGGAGGGTTGAACGGTCTTTGGAAGAGTCGATGTCAGCCGAACGGAGGAGTTGACTGGTTGGATCAGTCGATCGGCTGATCGGACTGACTGAAGGAGCCGTTCGGACGGCTGGATTGACTGGATGAGTGGATCGACTGCGTCGGCTGGATCGACTGCTTCGACTGGAGGACTGGATGACTGGCTGGACGACTGCTTGGATCGATTGGAGAACCAAATTGCAAACTGCAAATTTCGAAGGATCGAATGGAGAACCAAATTGTAAATTTCGAAGGATCTGTGAGAACCAAATTGGTGAGAACCAAATTACAAATTTCGAAGGATCGAAGAGAACCAAATAGGTGAGAACCAAATTGCTAAATTTCGAATTTAGAATTTAGAACTATGGCTCTGATACCATGTTAGAAAAGATTAAGAGACTACATTTCTACTTCTCTTCTTATTCATGTAATGAGAATATAGATGCATATAAATACAACCTATTGAGGGTAAACTAGGGAACCTAATTGACAATTAGATACACACTAATTGACAACTAGATACACTACCTAATTGACAACTAGATACACACTAATTGACAACTAGATATACTTTAACACTTTAAAAGTTTACATCCCCCTAATATTTCAGTCCTTTAACATGAAATTTCTTTCTTCTATGAGGCTCTTCATCAAATATTTTGTGCAAACCTCCCCATGAAAAGTAAACCTCCACCTACATGGTCATGAATTCAATTTCATTTCAGATTCAAAACATCCACCGCAATTAAATCCCCCGATGAACCTACAAGACTATCAGGAAGAGTGAAAGAATGGGTTTTGGAATGGTAAAATGAAACAAAATATTAAAAATTGAAGCATACCTCTTGAATTTTATAAGAAGTCCCAAAATTCAACGAATGGAATATGATCATCTTATGCCATTCCTCCCTCGTCATTGATGTGCAACTCGTGTAGAGAACTCAAGCAACTGATCAGATCTGGCTCAATCGGTTAGGCTTTTGTAATTCAATAGTTGTAGAGAAGCAAGAGATCTGAGTTGTCTTAGTTCTTCAACTGGAAGGGATTGAATCTCTGGGCATTCATATAGAATTAATTGTTAGAGAATACTATTGTTTTGCAGCAAACCTTGTGGCAGTCAACTTAAAAGTGGGTCTAGCTAATCTATTTAGGAATTGGGATTCTATTTTTTTTTGGGTGGGGGTGTGTTACAATCAGTACGAAACACCTGTTTCAATATACCTCTGGTAGAGGGAAGCAATATAAAGGTATACAGATCATAGGCTGCAATAGAAAATATTCATGAAATTTCAAGTTTTTGAGGATGTTTGTCGTTTTAGTATCAATGGTTTTGCGTGCATCAATGGTTTCAATCTTCAACCACCAACTAGTCTGCGCATTCAATATACACTGAAGTACAATTCCTAGAACTATTTGAATGCACATGGATTTCTTCCATAAGGCTTTTCATCAAACACATTTTGTTCAAAGTTCCTAGGAATGTACATCTTCAAGCAAACTTCTTGAAAATTAAACATCCTATTAGATGAACATGAATCCAATTCCATTTTAAATTCAAAACATTCACCATGATATATAAACATTCACCATGAATCCTATTACATCATCTACGTAGACACCACAATTTTCAGACCAACATAATTTCAATGCTTGAATATTTGGTTTTTGGTCCAAATTTGCTTCCTTGGCCGTTGTACCGCTTCTCACCATCTCCAACTTTTGTATCTCAAGCTCACCCCCAAGTTTCAAACATTTCAGCTCTCTAATGCTGCATCCACTGTCCTCCTCCCCCACAATAAATTTGGAGAACGTTTGTAGAGAACTTAGTTGTCTAATGTCTCTTGGCATTCGGTCCAGCTTTGTACAACCGTTAATTGCGAGATGTCTAAGCCTGATTAGTTTTTTCATGTCTTTGGGTAGCTCGCAAAGTTTTTCACAAAATGAAAGGTTCAAAGTCTGCAAATTATAGAGGCTACATACAAAATCCGGCAACGTTTTGATGAATGTCTCTGAAAGATCAGGGTACCGTAAATGTTTCAACTTACGGACAAAAGAAGGCAACTCGGTGATAAAGGCTTTATGCAGATCTAACACCCGTAAGTACTTCAACTTCAAGAACTCACTACCAAACTCCAACTTGACCAAACATTTTGGCATCGTAGATGGCAACATATATGTTCTCACTTTGTCAGTAGCTGACAACAATTTCAAGGTTTCAGGTGCAGATGACAAGCGACAGATTTAAGCTTTTTCAGAAACTTCATAAGAAAAATCAGACTTACTCAATGAATGTGCAAGATCGTGAACAAGATCGTGCATTTTAAAAGTACAAACACGGTCAAACTCATCTTTTTCAATATCTTGGAAGAACGAATTATACATCAATATGTTGAAATAGTCATCATCATTCATGTCTTGATCTGGTTCAAAAAAGCCCTCAGCCATCCACATTTGAATTAACTTATTCTTATTAATCAAGGAATCCTTGGGAAACATAACACAATATGAGAAGCATTGTTTTAATGGTGGCAATAAGTTGTCATAGCTTAATTTCAGTACTCCCATTATTTTTTGGTTTTGAGGAAGATCCCAAATTTCACTATTTCTAATGCGCAACCACTCATGTTCATCCTTTTTAGACTGCATAAAACACCCTAGATGCATCACTGCAAGAGGTATGCCCCCACACTTTCTAATGATATCCTTCCCAATTTCCAACAAATTTGAAGTTTCATCTGCTCCCCTTTCTCTACATGCCCATAATTTGAACAAAACCCAACATTTCTCCTCTGGTAGCCTTTGTAATTCAAAGTGTGTTGCCGGTGGACCCACTATTGATGCTACTGTACTGCTACGTGTGGTAACAATGAGCTTACTTCCTCTGCGGGCACCTCCACCTAATAGAGCATAAAATCTCTCCCATTTGGGCGATTCCTCATTCCAAACATAGTCTAGAACAAATAAAAATCGTTTTCCACTAATCTTTTCTTGAAGGGTAGACACTATGGCCTCCATATTGATTAAAACACAATTAGTTTTAGTAATAGACTCTATGGCTTCTCTGAATATCTTTTCAATGTCAAACACCTCAGCAACACAAACCCAGATTCTTAAATCAAAGTATTCCTCAACTGACTTGTCATTGTAAACGATTTGCACAAGTGCAGTCTTTCCCAATCCCCCAGTACCCACAACCGAAAGGACAGAAACCGCATCGGCGCTTTGGTTTTGTGAGTCAATTAATTGATTCACAATGGCCATTTTCTCATTTTTCCTCCCAACAAAGTTTGAAACTTTGATATCGTAAGGAGTTGTTTTTCGGTCAATGATAGGTTGGTGAGGGATTGGATTCGAAGTTCGACTTAATTGAAATGTATCCATTTTTTTTTTTGATCTCAGCTAAATTGGTATTGATAACCTTAATCTTACTAGCCATCTTAAAACGAAACACAATTGGGTTAGCGGGTGAGAAAAAATTCCGCACCTTCGCCATGAAGCGGTTTTTCATTTCCATTTGATAGCGTAAATGCTCGTATGCGAACTCATCAAGAACGTCCTCAGCATCACCATACATCTTGTTTAAGCCCTTTCAGCCAGAGCTTCACAAGTTCTTCCCGCTCTTGACGTTTCTCCGCATCAACCAGACAAGCTTGAATCATAGATGTTGACTCTTTAAGCTTTTCCAGCTCTCCTTTGACACCACATGCTGCAACGATCTCCTGGGCAGCAAGTGAAGGAACCTTGTTCAAACGTTCAAAAGCACCCGATACGAGAAACTCTTCTGCCATCTTTGTTTTGGGGGGGTGGAAAATCTGTATCAACAACTCTTTGTATCTCTCTCACTCTCTCTTGCACTCAGGAAGTTTAATGGCGTACGAGATGTTGGGAAAGTTTCAGAGGCTTTTAAATAAACATGCCTAAGATAATAGTCAATTGCCATACTGTCATTCATAATAAACTATCAACAACAACTTGCTGAGTTAAATAAGATAATATATAATGCCAGATTGTAACACCAAATAAGCCGAAATTCATGAGCTTTTCATGTTACCCAAGTAGAGCACTGTTCTAAACTAATCCACCAATACTGCTATTGCGAAAACTACGGCATCAAATATACAATCAAGAAGGAACGACTTCGGGATGCATCCCTTGACTTTTCTTGCACACATCCCAAGAGGAGTGAATGGTTCTTCCCCCTCCACCTCACTCCCCTTGTTGGTTTCCTCGCCATTTAGAATTCCTGTTGAATTAAATTCAGTTGTCACTCTTCCTGTCATTCATTGAGACTATCTATGAATACAGAAATTCTAAATGTCGAGGGAGTGGGCGAGGAAATGAGCGAGGGGAGGGAGGTGGTGGGATGGGGACCGTTTACTTTTTTTGAGATGTGTGTCGTCTTTTTAACACACGCATCTCAAAAAAGATGAACGGTCCCCATCCTGCCACCTCCCTCCCCTCGCTCATTTCCTCGCCATGTAGAATAACTCCTATGAATATGATACGGTATGGTGTTCATTATTGTGCGGTGAGAGCAGTGAGAATGCAACTCTCCATCCCCTTTGGAGTGCGCAAAGGCACGTATTTCAAATGAATGGAGGGTTGCACCCCCCTCTCTTGCTGATTTCCTCACCAATTAGAATTCCCAAATTTAATTTGCATAGTAATGGGCATGGGCCATCATCTCTTTGGGGATCGGATGCTTTAACATGGTGTTCATTATTGTGTGAGTCTTTGCGAATCGGAAGTTTTAATAATAGTAATAATATTATAAAGCAAGGCATGGATGGCACTATATAAGGTGGATTTTCACGAGTCCTTGCCCCGTCCATCCGAATGAGGCGATTTTGGATTTGGTTAAATGGATTTCGGGGATCCAGACGACATCCATCACGTATTTGGGGTGGATATAGATTTGGCTATATCTGTCTCATGAATATCCATTTAAGTATAAATTTACTAAAATACTCTTACTTCAAGAGAAAATAAAAAACCCTAACCCACCCATTAATCTGTGTCTCACTTTCTCACTCTCCGCCTCTCAGTCTTCTCCACTGCGCCAACCAAGACAGATCTCTTCTTGCTTCCCCTCAAATCACTTCCCAAATCACAACCCTCTCAGTCTCATATCCATATTTCTTTATTTGTTTTCCCCTTTCTGTCTTTCATTGTGTTTCCATTTTAGGTGGTTTTAAAGTAAGTTGCAAACTTGATGATCAAATAAGATAATAAGGAGTTTACAAGAAGGAGAAGTATGAGAATCCATTCAAGGATTGCATAGATAAGAATCAAACCAATCTTATGGGCTTTTCGATGCAACATGGTTGCAAAGTTTTTGCCTACCATGGATAGATGGATAGTTATGCTATATACACTAAAAAGATAGAGAACTGGAAGTGATGATAAAAAGAGATGTCTTAAGGAGAATAAGAGAAAAACATCAGATCTCATCTTGAAGCAACCTTCTTAATCTGATCTCATCTTGAAGCAACCTTCTTAATCAATCTCATCTTTTTCAAATCTCATTTTCATTAGATCTCATCTTCTTCATTAGACGATTTTTTAGCACAAACACGTGATTTGATTCATCGGGCTATGTTCATGATTTTAATAATAGATGCACAAACGTGTGGTTTGTTTTTCTTAGCTATTCTGATACTATGAATATGGGTGTTTCTTATGGAATTGTACAGCCCAATAATTTAGGGCTACAAAATACGGATTTGGGTGGGGCGGGTATCTATCTACTAAGTTAATAACTGCCTAAAAAATTAGGTAATAAACAGATAATTGGGTGGGGCGGATAACCGTCATCCGTGATGGATCAGTTATGGTTTCCAAAAAAAATAATAAACGGTTTTGCATGACGGATTCGAGGATCTGCGATCCCTAGCGGGGCGGGGATGGATTTGTCCAAATATGCCCCAATCCACCCCCATTACCATCCCTAGTAGTAGGAGGTAACTTTAATAATAGTAATATTACCAACTCACTGCAATGCCAATTCATTAGGACCTAACAACAATTCATATTTGATAGTTGGGTACAGACCAAAAACTATCATGACATTACAAATTTCATATATAAATATTCTGTATCTAATGTAACATTTACAAATATTTATAAATTTACATTAATTAGTGTACCAGCCGTGTCGTTAGCACGGTCATACACTTTCCACATAGCATGTACTCGTACCGTATAGTGTCATGCCTTCGAAACTGAATCGATCAAAACCGAGCCGATCGGTTCAGTTCTCGATTTCTATGTAATTTTAACCGACAAAATCGAACCAATTGAATATATATTTTAGCCAATGGTTAGAGCTCAACGGGTAGAGCTTGGCGGATGGTACCACTAGGTCATGTGTTCAAACCCAGCTTGCGACATCTTTATGGGTTCTGGGATCCTATAAAAACCCTGCTTGCCTTTAAAAAAATATATATAAATAAATAATATATATTTTAACATTATAATATGTTTAAAATAGTCGATTCAGTTTCGGTTTAAAAATTTTGAAACCGGCCAAAGTTGGTTAGGTTTTCAACTTTAATTTTGGTTGTCATTTGTCATGTACATTACCACTTGGACTCAAAACTAGAGTGTATTATAATGTCATTTGTAGGAATTATATGTCGCAAAATTTCCTTACCTTAATGATTCCTGCTTTGAATTTAGTCCCATCTGCATCCGTAATCAATATTTATAGTGTTTTATCTCACATAATTTATTTATTTTTGTAGTTTTGCATTTCGGAAACTTGGGCAAACCAATTGTAGTTACATTAGAGTGACACTAAGGGTAGGGGTAGAGAAGCCTAGTATAGCTGTTAGAACATATCCAAAAAACTATTTTAGGGGTTCCATTGAAAAAAAAAAATCCTCTAATCATCCCCCATAAGAACTTCTCCCTCAACTTCCCCCTAAATTTAGGGGGAAGTTCACCATCCCCTATATCTTATATATTAATAAAATAATCCCAATATTTAATTTTTAAATTAAAAATAAAAACAAAAGTATCTAAATAATAATATAATTAAAAGAATAATTATTAATACTAATTTAAATAATGATAAATAATTATTTAAAAATTAAATATAGTATAATTAAAAAAAATTAATACTAATTTAAACAAAAGTAATTATTAATTGTAATTTAAATAATGATAAAATTATTAATACTAATTCAAAACAATAGTATAATTAAAAAATTAATTATCTAAATAATGATATAAAAAAGTGGAAGATATATTTAAATAATGATAAAACATTTATTTATTAATACTATTTTTTTTACTCTTAAAAATTTTAATTAGTTAAATTTAAATTAAGTTGAAATTAATAATAGTATAATTAAAAAGTATCTAAATAATAGTATAATTGAAAATAATAATATTATATATTTAAGTTGAAATTAATAATATTATATTTAATAATATTATAATTGATACTAATTAATATAGTTATATTAAGTTGAAATTAATAATAGTATAATTGAAATTAAATTGGTATAAAAAATTGAAATATATTAAAATAATGATGAAAAAGTTAAAATAGGGGATGTGGTTGGAGTAGTGAAGAAATATGGAATCCCTAAATTTAGCTTTTGGTTAAAATGGAGGATAATTCATCCCCCATTTTAACTTTTACCATTGAAGATGTTCTTAGACTGATAGGTTTAGTGATAAGGATGCTAGAAGTAGTTTCAGTCATTTTAAATTAACATGAGGCCTTTATTGTTGTTCATTTGGCTTATTTATTGTTGTTTATTTGAAATCTGTTGTTGATGCTTTGTGGTAGTCCGTCGTCGTCTTCTGGTTTTTTTTCAAAATTAAAAGGTTATGGTTATGTCAATTTCATCTCTGCCCATGACAGTATTTGTCTAAACTTATAACCCCATTGTGTGTTTTTATTGATTGGGGCGTTTTTTTTAATGTTGTTTTGGGGATGATTGTGGTGGATTTGTTTGTTATCCTGATGAGTTTATCTGTAGATTTCTGTAATTTGAATACATTGTTGTTTGATTGGGTTGATTCTATCGGAGATGGGTTGATTGTTAAAAAATTTCAGTAATCTGGGATTTTGTTATCTGGGGCTAATTTTGATGGATTAGATTGTTTTTTGATGACTTAATCAGTAGTTTACTGTAAGTTGATTGCATTGTTGTTTCATTTGGTTGATTACATCAAATATTGGTTCTTTTTCAGAGTTCATCACTAATGTGGGGTTTTGTTTGTTGGGGTGTTCTATTGATTTGATTTTACTGATCTTCTTTGTTTGATTGAATCCTTCTTGGGTTGGGTTTGGGACTGATAATTAGGGGTTCTCAATTGATATCTATCTGGGATCTCGATTCATCGTTGTTTGTGATTATTATATCTTTGTACCCAATTTAGGGAAATTAGGGGTTCTCAATTAATATCTATCTGGGATCTCGATTCATCATTGTTTGGGATTATTATATCTTTGTACCAAATTTAGGGGTCTTTTAGTTTGTAATTTCTTATTTGTGTATTTTCCAAACCAAACCCATTTATCTTGCTCCTCATCAACTTGAACTTCCCAGTCATTTAAATTCCTTCTAAGTTGAAAATTTCATCATTGAGCATCGGAGGCCCAAATCACTAATTGTACCCCATTTGTTGTTGTAAATGGTTGGAACTCTTCAGAGCAACATCTCCAACACATTTATGCCCCCACAACTGAATTCTGTGGCCACTATGAACTTGAAAGGCTACATTGTTCATGACACACTCCATAAGCTTCATGATACCTTTCCAAAAAGACCACTCATAAGTAGTGGTCAAGTTTTTGGTGAACCAATCCGGAGCAGATGCTCCATATTTGGCAGCAATGATCTCCACAGAGCTTCATTTTCATTCCCAAATATCCAAATCCATTTTAGAAGATGGGCCTTGGTATGAGAAGTTATAGTTTGATCTTCATTTGGTGATGTAAATTGGTGGGTTTGAAGTTAATGGAAGTGTTATTTTGAACCATAGTGGATGAAATAAGTGTATTGATCATGAGATGATTTGACTGAATGCTTGGTTTTGAATTGGTTGAGAAATTGTGCTTACGATCTGACATGCATTTAGTGCTTTGAGTTTTGATGTGTTGGGATTTGATCTTAGTTGGCAGTTTGTTCCAAAGTAGCTTTGCTGATTGTGATTTTTTTATGCAAAAGTTGATTGTTATGAAAATTGGTTTTTCTTCTTAATCAAGATCATAGAGTTGGGTAACTAAAGATGTGAGCTTTATTGATCAATCATTTTGAAAAACATTTAGTTGTGAGATTTTTGTTGATGAGCCCCTACAAACTGTCCGAATGATTCAAGGTTATTTGAGTTCATCAATTTGAAACAGTTTTATTTCTAGGGTATTCATGTTTGTTCTTTGTAAAAGTTCATTACAAGGGCTAATTACAAGTGGTGGGCGTTATTAAAGTTTTAGCTGATGAATGCCTTTTGTTCTTTTTATCATACCGCAGGGTGGTTCTAGCTCCACTTACTAGACATAGATCCTATGGAAATGTCCCTCAACCACATGCCATCTTATAATTATGCTCAGCGAACAACCAAAAGTGGCCTTCTTTTTGTTGAAGCCACTGGTGTTTCAGATATTTATTGTTGTTTATTTCGTTATATCCTTATAAATTAACAAATTTATTGTTGTTCCCCAAATTTCGAGTTCACTTTTTTTTTATCCTTTTGTATGCCATATTTTGCAAATTTTGCTCAATGGGTTTGATTAATTTGGTGTTGTTTTTTTAATGGGTTCAAAGAGATTAAATAGTCATAAGATTCAGACAGCGTCTCTCAACCTCCACCACCAGATCCACACGAAATTGCCTCTCCTCAAGGTTCCTAGCTCCCAGGTACGTTTTAAACAACGCCTTTGTTCAAAATCCAATCTTTTTGAGTTCATGTGGAGTTCCATTAGTTCAGATTGAAAAAGAAAATTTTGAACCCTTTTTTTTTCCAAATTCGGTTGGTTTATGTTGTTGTTTTTTATTACATGAGTTTTTTTCTTTATCAAAGTTAATTCATTGAAGTGTTTTTTTTTAAATGAAATAAAAACCCAATTGCGATTATTCGACAATTCCGTAAAAGTACGATGTACTATGTAGTAGTGCCAACGGCACGGGTATTACACTAGTTCTACTACAACTCTTCTAAGGTTGTGAATGGCTTGCCATGGAGACTATGATTATTCTCTATCAAATGGACAATAGACATTGAGTCTATACCAACCATATCATCGTGAAGCTCATGAGATTGCGCCAATTTCATCCCTTGCTATGCCCCTTCCAATTCCACTACATAGTAATAGAATCCTTTACTGATGTAACAGTAGTTTGATAAATTGCCAACTCTCTAAAAACTCGAACTTGTAGAGAAGGTGAATCCAATCATATATCAAGCGGAAGAGAGAGCGAAGTCGTGAGATTATAACTATATCCGTGGGTATCAATCGTACAACTACACCGTAAATTCATACGCACTACAAAAAAAAACTTCAATAGCTACAGTTGCTAATTAAACGATTTGCGACGGCAAAAAACCGTCGCTAATGCTTTTGATAGCTGACGCAACCCATAATCATAAAAAACCTTCGCTAACTATTTTGCGTCGGCAAATAACCGTCGCTAATTATTTTGCAACGGCAAAACATCGTTGCTAATTCTTTTATTAGCTACAATATCTTAGCCGTCGCTATGTTTTACAAAGAAAAGTTGGTAGCTATGGTTTTTGTCGTCCCTAATAGATTTAAAAAAAAAACTTAGCTACGGCAATAAACTGTCGCTAATTGATTTTTTTGAAAAAAAATACACAAAAACATTTAGCTATGGCAAAAAATCGTCGCTAATTGTTTTTTTGAAAAAAAAAATATACACAAAAACATTTAGCTACGGCAAGAAACCGTCGCTAATTGATTTTTTTGAAAAAAATTATATATATACACAAAAACATTTAGCTACGGCAAAAAACCGTCGCTAATTGATTTTTTTTGAAAAAAAAATTATATACAAAAATAAAACCTCATCTCAACCGTCAGTAACCCAAAAACTTTAGTTCAATCCAACACACTAAACCAAACCACGTCACCGATCCGCGTGAAACCAACTCAACCAATCCCCTTCAAGCCCCTCTCAACCAACCAACTCAACCAAAAAATTTCTTTCACGCAGAGAAGAAACCCACAGAGGAGAACACCCCAACAGCAGAGAAGAAACCCAAAGCCGGGAAAAAACTCTCACTCGACACCCATCCCGGCCGCCTCCCTCTCCCCTCCCTTCCCTGCTGTTCATTTGTGCAAGAGATCTCAGAGATTAGAGATCTGAAATCTCAGATATTCTATAGATCGAATAAATTTTTTTTTAAAAAGTTTTTTGTAATTTTTGTATGGATTCTTTACGTATGTATAGATATTCTATACGTATCCATTTTGCCTCCAATAACATTGATTTACAAAAATCTTCCCACATCAATAAGCATGTTCTTTTTTATTTTTATTTATTTTTATTTTTATCAGAGATGCAATTATGCAAATTGGACATTTTAGACAAGACATGAATAAAAAAAAAAAATGTAATTTTACCACTTTTCTCAAATTGGACATTATGCAAATTAGACACATTATGCAAAATTTACCACTTTTCTCAAAAATGAATAAATTAGACAAGACATTATGCAAATTGGACATTTTGGACATCTTCGAAGATGCAATTTGCATAAATGTTTTTGTGTTTTTATTTTTTTTTTCAAAAAAATCAATTAGCGACGGTTTTTTGCCGTAGCTAAATGTTTTTGTGTATATATAATTAAAAAAAAATTAATTAGCGACAGTTTTTGCCGTAGCCAAATGTTTTTGTGTATATATATATATTTTTTTCAAAAGAAATAATTAGCGACGGTTTTTTGATGTAGCTAAATGTTTTTGTGTATATATTTTTTTTCAAAAAAACAATTAGCGACGGTTTTTTGCCGTAGCTAAATGTTTTTGTGTATATATATATTTTTTTTCAAAAAAATCAATTAGCGAGTGTTTTTAGCTGTTGCGAATTAGCTACGGGATTGTTTACCGTTGCTGATTCAAATAGAGACGATTAAAATAGCTACGGTATTGCGACTGTTGTTGAGCCGTTGCTAATTCATTGTAGCTACGGGTTTTTGACAATTAACAACGGTTTTTAGCCGTTGCTGAATTGACTTTTTTGTGTAGTGACAGTATTACCATGGATAAGTACATAAGAAATTAAAAAAAAAAAAAAAAGTACATGAGAAATTTTAGGCCCATGAATAATTGGAGTGGATTTAATATTCCAACATAGTTGGTTGTAGTAATGGAATCCTGTGCCTGTGCCGATGTACCAGCAACTGTAGTTGGTACTGCTCCTCGCGAATTCCAGTTGATCACACCATAGCTTGATATTTTCAGTGATTGAACCATTCGACCTGACCATTCATAATCCAAAGGGTGGGCATAACCACAAGATATCTAGTTGCGCTACTATCCTCACTCTTAAACTCGATGCATGCCACCTTCTTTGATAAAACTTCTTTCTCCAATGCCTGACTTGTTTTGGAATCGAGTAACTTTGTAAATGCTTTTAACCTATTTTTAGATTACAAGATGTAAGTATCAAAACCTCACAATAAGTGTGTTGTACGTATGCATCCTATGGTTGTTAATTGAATAACGTGTATATATAAAAGAGTGAAACATAAATCTAAATTAATATTGAAGAAATCTCAATATTGTGAACTATGCATCATTAAAGAAGGCCTTTTATTCTCACCTCATTTTTGAAATCTCATTGTTGACTTGTACTATACTCTCTTGTGATCAACTGTAATATGCTTTCTTCAAAATTGATCTGTCGAATCTATATTGCACCCAAAATGCTGGAGCCATCAAATGGGTGTCAGCCAAGCCAAATTAGTGTGGACGTAAGTCAAATTAATCGACAAGATAACATCGTGAACAACAGATTAGTCTACTAACCATAAAATGATGAAGCTCATGAGATTGCATGCGCCAATTTCCAACCCTTGCTCAACTCCTTCCAATTGCACTGTAGTTATGGAGTCATGTGTTGATGTACCAGTCCTGCAGCTCTTACAACTCCTTGCTTTATATGAAGTCCTTGAATTCAAACAATGGTATATGAGCAATGTTCTGCCATTCCTCCCCCATCACTGTTGTGAATCTTTCCTTTAGAAGTGGACACTCACGGATCTGCAAATGTCATATTGAGGAGGACGAGAAGTTTTCAGGCAAATAGTTGCGGTTGTCACATCTGACAATCGCCAAACGTTTGAGTGATGGTAAATTGGTGAGCCAATTTGACAATGCCACAAGACCTTTGAAACCAATAATCTCCAACTTTTGTGGCTTGGTTAGGTGCTGAAGTTGCTCAGGCAAAGTCTTGAGTTCCAGTCATCCACATAAGCTCAGTTATCGAAGGGGGACGATCTGGTTGATACTCTCTATCATTAGAAACACATCCAGCTCATCCGCAAATCCCCCAGCTCCCAAATCATCAAGCAAGTGGAGATGACACAGCCTCAAGAACAATGACAGCATCCTTATTCGAGACAACTCCTCTGTAAATTTCTCTGTTGGGCTCCTAAGAATTTTAACCTATTTTTGGATTACACAGTATGTAGTTCAAAATTAGGATGCAGTAGATATTACAAAGCTAAACATAAATCTACAACAAAATTGAAGAAATCTCCATGTCGCAAATTATGCATCAAACCCACCATTTGATTGGCTTTTTATGCATAATAAAGCACACAAAAATACTATAATTGTAAAACAAATCCATTTGCACTTACATAACAATTTAATAAGAGACCCTTTATTGTCATCTCATTTCTCAAATCTCGTGATCGATTTGTTCTGCCTTTATGGATCAAATGTAACATCCTTTGGAGAGCCAATGTGGATTGCATGCTTCTGAACTTCAATTAGTGAATCTGAAACATAACCAAATTAGGAAAAAAAAAGAACAAGTCAAATTACTACACCCAACTCTCCTATAGGTACCAAAAGGAAAATTCTAGGGGTCGAGGGAAAGGGAACGAGGGATGGGTATAACCACCCATCCTCCTCGTGATGAGTGCCCGCGCGCATCTCTAACGCGATGCGCTAATCCTGAGGAGGATGGGTGGTTACACCCATCCCTCGCTCTGTAGCAAAGCTCGTACCAAAATCCAAATGCATTAAAAGAAAATATAATTCATTTTTCAGTTCCTCCAAAACAATGCAAA
Source organism: Berberis vulgaris (assembly GCA_963556465.1). NCBI lineage: Eukaryota > Viridiplantae > Streptophyta > Magnoliopsida > Ranunculales > Berberidaceae > Berberis > Berberis vulgaris. The sequence goes on from OY747125.1 coordinate 102,187,549, forward strand.
GACCGAGTGTTGGAGATGATGATGATTATTTATTTTTCATTTGTTCATTCAATTACTACTAGGAAAAGTGAATTTATTTGAATAAAATTAAATATTAGAAATTTTCACGCATACCTCTTGAATTTATTTGAAGTCAATCATGAAATCTGACGTATGGAATATGAGCAATCTTATGCCATTCCTCCCCGGTCACTGATGTGCATCTTTCCTTTAGAAGTGGACAACCACGAGTTTCCAAATATGATATTGAGTGTGAAGCATTAGTCAAATGAGGTGGGAGATTGTTAGGCAATGGTGGGTGGCAACCATTGTTGACATAGTTAGGCCACCCACCACATCTTCTAGTCAAGAATGGTGGCTAGGTGGGTGGCAACCACCATTGTGGACTTCTTCCTCACCAACCAAATGGAGAGCCTATAAAAGGCCTCTCCCATTCCTTGTTCTATGCATCCCAAATCCCACAAGGATCATCCCATATTAAGCTTGTGAGAGAAAAAGATTTAGAGTGTTTTTTTTTCTCGGGTGTAATTGGGTTGTGGGTAGTGAGTTGAGAGTGGTTGTAAACACTTGTATTTCTCCATTAGTGAAGGTTTGCAGCAGCCCGTGGATGTAGCCCAAGATTTGGGTGAACCACGTAAATTGTGTGTGTTCAATTTATTTAGATTATGTGTTAAAGTACTGTTCACAGATAGACATAGTACTGTGCACTATTCATACGTACGGTACTATTCATCTGTACGAATAGTTCACACATACGATACTGTTCACACCCGGTGGTTAGCTTCCGCAGCAACACGAGGGTATCCCTCGTGCGGTACCAACAATTGGTATCAGAGCTTTTGTCAGATTTGGGTGGTAAAGCTCAAATTTGAGGTGTTTGGTCCTGAGAGAAGCTAGTGGAGGAATGACTTCTACCAGCGGCACAGTTAAAGTTGGGAAGTATGAGATTGAGAAGTTCAATGGGAAGAATGACTTCTCCTATTGGAGGATGCAAATGAAAAATTTGCTAATCTCACAGAAATTGCACAAATCTTTGGCGGGTAAAGAAAAGAAGCACAAAGATATGTCTGATGAGGATTGGGAAGAGTTAGATCTTGAAGCACGAGCGTCAATCATTCTATGCCTTGAAAGGGATGTTGCTTTCTTGGTTGATGGTGAGGTAGCGGCTGCGGACGTATGGTCAAAGTTGGAGGCAAACTTCATGACGAAGACTCTAACAAATCGGATCTATTTGAAGTCCAGATTGTATACTTGCAAGATGGAGGAAGGTTCACCAATCCGGGAGTACATCAACAAGTTTGATAGGTGTATATCAGACTTGAAAGACATTGATGTGAAGGTAGATGATGAGGATCAAGCACTTCTACTACTTCTTTCGTTGCCGAAGTCTTATGAGAACCTAGTACAAACATTGATGCTTGTGGGTGACAATCTTACCATGGATGAAACTAGAACGTCACTTCTAGCGGATGATCTTCGGAAGATTGCAACTAGTGGCATGGCTACTGGTGGTAACAAGGAGCAAGCACAAGGGTTGTTTGTAAAAGGCAGAAGCAAGGGAGGAAAGTCTAATTCAAGTTCTAGACCTCTTGCTGAAAGGTCGTGTTTTAAATGCGGTGAGCTTGGGCATTTCAAAGCAAATTGCCCTAACAAGAGAGCAGGATGGAAGAAGAAGAAAAACAACAACAACAACAGAAAGGCAGAAGGGAAGCAAGAGGCTGGTTATGCTTCGGAAAAAGGGAGCAATGATGATTGCTTCTCCGTCACATGTGAAGAAGAAATCTCCGACAAGTGGATTCTTGATTCTGGTTGCTCGTACCATATGTGTCCAAATAGGAAGTGGTTTACTACCTATAGAAGCATTAATGGTGGAACCGTGTTGATGGGGAATAACCATTCTTGTAAAACGGTGGGGCTTGGTTCTATTAGAATCAAGATGCATGATGGAGTGGTAAGAACTCTGATAGATGTGAGACATGTCCCTGATTTGCGGAAGAACCTTATTTCTGTTGGTGCTTTGGACTCCGGTGGCTGTAAGATAGTTACATGGAATGGAGTGAAGACGGTTGTTCGTGGTTCTTTGGTGGTAATGAAAGGTATTCGTCAAAGAAATCTTTATGCTCTTTTGGGTACGACGGTGACAGGAAGTACAGCAGTTGGAACTAGTGGAAGTGATGGAGACCCATATGAGTGCACTCGGTTATGGCATAGGCGGCTTGGGCATATGTCAGAGAGAGGTCTAGATCTGCTCGGTAAGGAAGGTTTGCTGAAGAATATGAAGAAGCCTCACATGGATTTTTGCGAGCATTGCGTGTATGGTAAAGCACATCGGGTTCAGTTCAAGTCAAGCAAACACAGAAGCAGAGGTATTTTAGACTATGTGCATACAGATGTTTGTGGTCCAGCTTCAGTTACTTCCAAGGGTGGTTCCAGGTACTTTGTCACGTTTGTTGATGATTATTCTAGGTATGCTTGGATTTATTTCTTGAAGCATAAGAATGATGTATTCAACACGTTCAAGAAGTGGAAAGCAATGGTTGAGAACAGAACGGGCAAGAAATTGAAGACACTGCGATCTGATAACGGTACAGAGTATACAGAGGGTGCCTTCAAGGAGTTTTGTGATCAGGAAGGAATTGCTAGACACTGGACAGTCAGGAACACACCACAGCAAAATGGGGTCGCGGAGAGACTGAACCGTACATTGCGGGAGCGAGCAATGTGCATGCGATCATATGCTGGTTTGGGTAGAGAATGGTGGGCAGAGTCGGTTGCTACAGCTTGCTACATTTGCAACCGGTCTCCTCATTCAAAGTTAGATGGAGATATACCTTACAGGGTATGGTCAGGAGAACATGCAGATTATGAGAAACTCAAAATTTTTGGGTGCACATCCTACTACCACGTCAACGAGGGAAAGCTTGACGCGAGAGCCAAGAAGGCAATATTCTTGGGGTATGCAGCAGGTGTAAAAGGCTATCGCCTTTGGTGTGTAGAAGATTCTAAGTTCATAATCAGCAGGGATGTTACTTTTAATGAGAACTCCATGGTAGCTTCTTCGAAAGCTATGGTGCCCGAGGATGATGGTGTTGGGACTTCTAAGTCTCAAGTAGTTGAGATAGAACCTAAAGACCAACCAGGTTCTAGTCGTGTTCAAGAGGAGGATCATGGAGACACTCATGATGAGAGTGATGATGAGCTTGAACATGAGACGGTTCAGCAAGAGAATGTACATGCACTTCAACAACAGCAGCTCGAGGATAGTTTGGCTTCCACTAGGCCAAGGCGAGCATACAAGCAGGTTCAAAAGCTGGGGTCAGACCAGCCTTTGAAGCACTATGGGCAGGTGAATTTGGTTGAGTACGCACTCTCGGTGGAGGATGACGAGCCGGTCTCCTTCAAGGAAGCTATACAGAACAGTAATAGTGAGAGTTGGTTGGCTGCGATGGAAGAAGAGATGGAGTCTCTTCGGAAGAACCAAACGTGGGAGGTCGTCCCATTGCCCGAAGGGAAGAAAGCTATTGGTTGTAAGTGGGTGTACAAGAAGAAAGAGGATCCTTCCGAGCTCGGTGGTACAAGGTACAAGGCGAGGCTAGTGGCTAAGGGGTTTGCACAAAGAGAGGGAGTGGACTACAATGAGATCTTTTCTCCGGTGGTGAAGCACACTTCCATTCGGGTGCTATTGAGTATTGTTGCTCATGGTGATCTTGAGCTGGAACAACTCGATGTCAAAACAGCCTTCTTGCACGGAGACTTGGATGAGGAAATCTATATGCATCAACCTGAGGGCTACAAGGTTGAGGATAAGGAACGTCAGGTATGTCGCTTGAGGAAATCACTATATGGATTGAAGCAATCTCCTCGGCAGTGGTACAAGCGATTTGACTCCTTCATGCTAAAGCATGGGTTTTCCAGAAGTGAGTATGATTGTTGTGTTTATATTTGGAAACTTCGTGGAGGTGATTATATCTATCTTCTTTTGTATGTGGATGACATGCTTATTGCTTCAAAGAGCAAGGTGGAGATAGATAGGCTGAAATCTCAGCTCAGTAAAGAGTTTGAGATGAAGGACATGGGCGCTGCTAAGAAAATACTGGGTATGGAGATCAGAAGAGAGAGGTCGAACCGTCGATTGTTCTTGAGTCAGAAAGACTACATTGAGCGGGTTATCGCGAGGTTCGGGATGCAAGATGCTAAGCCAGTGGTGACTCCATTGGCTCCACATTTTCGACTCTCTGGTAAACAATCTCCCACTACAGCGGAACAGAAGGCACACATGGAACGTGTACCTTATGCTAGTGCAGTTGGCAGTTTGATGTATGCAATGGTGTGTACACGTCCAGATATTTCACAGGCGGTCAGTGTGGTCAGTAGGTTCATGGCGAACCCGGGGAAGGCACATTGGGAAGCAGTGAAGTGGGTCCTGAGGTACTTAAAAGGTACCGCTGATACGGGTTTGTGCTTTGGTGGAGATACATGTCAGATCCGTGGGTTTGTGGACTCAGATTATGCAGGCGATCTAGATAGACGACGATCTACTACTGGATATGTGTTCAGTATACATGGTGCTCCAGTTAGTTGGCGATCGATGTTACAGTCTACAGTGGCACTTTCTACTACAGAGGCCGAGTACATGGCCATGGCAGAGGGAGTGAAGGAAGCATTGTGGCTGTGGGGTCTTCTAGGGGATTTGGGGATTAAGCAGGATTGTGTGGACTTGTGGTGTGATAGTCAAAGTGCGATCCACTTGGCTAAAAATCAGGTCCATCATGCTCGAACCAAGCATATCGATGTCAGGTATCACTTTGTGCGGGATGTCATAGAGGAAGGTGATATTTCTCTAATGAAGGTGCACACAGATGAGAACCCAGCAGACATGTTAACCAAGGTGGTGACAGGTAGCAAGTTTCAGCATTGCTTGGACTTGCTTCATATCAGCCCATGTTGATTGCCCATGAGGGCGAGGCCCTGCGGGGCGGTGTTAGGGTGAGGTGGAGTCTTCACCCGGTCATAAGAACTACGGTGGCTTGATTCCTGTAAGGATACGTAGGCAGCCATGGACAGAATGGTGCAGCCGGTTGGGTCTTCTGATCAACCTTTGTTGAGGTTCAGTTCTAAAGTGTTTTCAGCTTCTTCTGGAGTTCGTCCAAAATTTGAGGTCTATCAAATGATGTACGAGGTGGAGAATTGTGAAGCATTAGTCAAATGAGGTGGGAGATTGTTAGGCAATGGTGGGTGGCAACCATTGTTGACATAGTTAGGCCACCCACCACATCTTCTAGTCAAGAATGGTGGCTAGGTGGGTGGCAACCACCATTGTGGACTTCTTCCTCACCAACCAAATGGAGAGCCTATAAAAGGCCTCTCCCATTCCTTGTTCTATGCATCCCAAATCCCACAAGGATCATCCCATATTAAGCTTGTGAGAGAAAAAGATTTAGAGTGTTTTTTTTTCTCGGGTGTAATTGGGTTGTGGGTAGTGAGTTGAGAGTGGTTGTAAACACTTGTATTTCTCCATTAGTGAAGGTTTGCAGCAGCCCGTGGATGTAGCCCAAGATTTGGGTGAACCACGTAAATTGTGTGTGTTCAATTTATTTAGATTATGTGTTAAAGTACTGTTCACAGATAGACATAGTACTGTGCACTATTCATACGTACGGTACTATTCATCTGTACGAATAGTTCACACATACGATACTGTTCACACCCGGTGGTTAGCTTCCGCAGCAACACGAGGGTATCCCTCGTGCGGTACCAACATTGAGAATGATGAAAGGTCTTCAGGCAAATACTTGAGGTTCTCACATCTTAAAATTTTCAAACGCTCAAGTGATGATAAATTTGTGAGCCAATTTGGCAAAGCAACCAGACCTTTGAAATCCAGTATCTCTAACGCTCTTAGATTGGTGAGGTGCTGAAGTTGTTCAGGCAAAGTCGTGAGTTTCGGCCATCCACATAATGTTAGTGATCGAAGGGAAACGATCTGTTTGATACTCTCCATCATTGGAAATACATCAGGCTCATCTGCGAATCTCCCAATTCCCAAATCATCTAGCAAAGGAAGATTACACACCCACTCTGCTAAAAACGACAAGTCCATCTCCTTAACACCCACAATCGCCAACTCATGCAGGGAAGTCAAGCAACTGATCAAATCTGGCTCAACTGTTAGACTTTTGCAATTAAATAGATGTAGAGTATCTAGAAATTTGAGATGTCTTAGTTCCTCCAGTGGAATGGATTGAATCTCTGGGCAGTCATATATAATTAATTTTTGCAGAAGGTTATTCCTTTGCAGTAAACCTTGTGGCAGATACTTCATGTCATCAATGTTTCTAATCAAAAAGGAGGTTAGAGAGGAAGCTTTGCATGACAATGATCTTACTAAACTCTCACTGCAACCTTTCACCAACAATTGCTGTAGAGATGGAAATTGGCTTGGTGTCTTTGACAGAACATCACACCACTTAACAGTCAATTTCTCCAGCAAAGGAAAACAATTGTTGCAACTTTTAGGAGGAGGTTCCAGCCATGCTTCCAACATTGGAAGATTATTCATAATCAATTCTCTTAATGAGGGGAATAAATTGCAACCGAGTACTTCTTGGGCTCCAATGTCACCATAAAATTCATCGCCAATACGCCTTAAGTATCCCATATCACTAATCTGGAGAAGCCTCAAAAATTTTAGTTGTCCAAGTGGTGGGAGATGTTCACACGTACTGTAGTACAAATGCATTTCCACTAAATTTGGAAGAAAAGTAGCATTCATCCATGTAGGAAATCTATTGCCGATAAACCACCAAACCTCTAACTTCTTCAAACTTGAATGAGGTCGCAGACCTTCAAGTACATCATCATCTGCATACTCATCATCCCTTTTGGACCAACATAATTTCAATGCTTGAACATTCGATTTTTGGTCTAAATTTGCTTCCTTGGCCGTGGTACCGCTTCTCACCATTTCCAACTTTTGTATCTCAAGCTCACCCCCAAGATTCAAATATTTCAGTTCTCTAATGCCGCATCCACTGTCCTCCTCCCCCACAATAAATTTGGACAACGTTTGTAGGGAACTTAGTTGTCGAATGTCTCTGGGCATTCGGTCCAGCTTTGTACAACCATTAATTGTGAGGTGTCTCAACCCGATTAGTTTTTTCATATCCTTAGGTAGCTCGCAAAGTTTTTCACAAAATGAAAGATTGAGAGTCTGCAAATAATAGAGGCTACATACAGAATCCGGCAAAGTTTCGATGAATGTCTCTGAAAGATCAATGTAGCGTAAATGTTTCAACTTATGGACAAAAGAAGGCAACTCGGTGATTAAAGCTTTATGTAGATCTAACACCCGTAAGTACTTCAACTTCAAGAACTCACTACCAAACTCCAACTTGACAGATTTGGGCATCGTGGATGGCAACATATATGTTCTCACTTTGTTAGCAGGAGACAACAATTTCAAGGTTTCTGGTGCAGTTGACAAGCGACAGATTTGAGCTCTTTCAGAAACTTCATAAGAAAAATCAGACTTACTCAATGAATGTGCAAGATCGTGAACAAGATCGTGCATTTTAAAAGTACAAACACGGTCAAACTCATCTTTTTCAATATCTTGGAAGAACGAATTATACATCAATATGTCGAAATAGTCATCACCATTCATGTCTTGATCTGGTTCAAAAAAGCCCTCAGCCATCCACATTTGAATTAACTTATTCTTATTAATCAAGGAATCCTTGGGAAACAGAGCACAATATGAGAAGCATTGTTTTAATGGTGGCAATAAGTTGTCATAGCTTAATTTCAGTACTCCCATTATTTTTTGGTTTTGAGGAAGATCCCAAATTTCACTATTTCTAATGCGCAACCACTCATGTTCATCCTTTTTAGACTGCATAAAACACCCTAGATGCATCACTGCAAGAGGTATGCCCCCACACTTTCTAACGATATCCTTCCCAAATTTCATCTGCTCCCCTTTCTCTAAATGCCCATAATTTGACCAAAACCCAACATTTCTCCTCTGGTAGCCTTTGTAATTCAAAGTGTGTTGCCGGTGGACCCACTATTGATGCTACTGTACTGCTACGTGTGGTAACAATGAGCTTACTTCCTCTGCGGGCACCTCCACCTAATAGAACATAAAATCTCTCCCATTTGGGCGATTCCTTGTTCCAAACATCGTCTAGAACAAATAAAAATCGTTTTCCACTAATCTTTTCTTGAAGGGTAGACACTATGGCCTCCATATTGATTAAAACACAATTAGTTTTAGTTATAGACTCTATAGCATCTCTGAATATCTTTTCAATGTCAAACACCTCAGAGACACAAACCCAGATTCTTAAATCAAAGTATTCCTCTACTAACTTGTTGTTGTAAACGATTTGCACAAGTGCAGTCTTTCCCAAACCCCCAATACCCACAACTGAAATGACAGAGACATCATCAACGCTTTGGTTTTGTGAGTCAATTAATTGATTCACAATGGCCATTTTCTCAATTTCCCTCCCAACAAATTTTGAAACTTTCATATTATGGGAAGTTGTTTTTCGGTCATTGATATGTTGGTGATGAATTGGATTCGTAGTTGGACTTAATCTGAACGTAACCATTTCGTTTTTAATCTTAGCTAAAGTGCTATTGATATCCTTAATCTTATGAGCCATCTTTAAACGAAACACAACTGGATTTGCAGGTGAGAAGAAGTTTTTCACCTTGGCTTTGAAGCGGTTTTTCATCTCCATTTTGTGGCATAAAAGCTCATATTCAAACTCGTCAAGAACATCGTCAGCATCATAATACACTTTTTTTAGCTTCTTCAACCAGAGTTTCACACTCTCTTCCTCCACTTGTCGTTTCTCAGCATCAGTAAGAAAAGCTTGAATCATATGGGATGTTTCTTTAAGCTTTTTGAACTCTCCCTTGACACCCCATGCTGCAACAATCTGCTGAGAAGCAATTGAAACAACCTTCTTCAAAATTTCTGATGCGAGAATTTCTTCAGCCATGTTTCTCTTTTGGGCAGAAAATCAGTATCAACAACTCTGAATATTGTATCTCTCTGGGTACTTGGATGTTCAATGAAATCTGTGAGAAGTTGGAAATATATAGAGACTCTCAAGTCAACTAAGAATTTAAGCTATGTGACAAAATCACATTAAATTAAGGTGGAGCCTAGTATTGCAAAATCATATTATTTTCTTGAAATTGTGGCTCAATCAACCTTCAAACTGTGTGGAATGGAAAATTCTAAATGGCGAGGAAAGGGGCGAGGGAGTGGGTGTGACCGCTCATCCCCCTTGAGATGCATGACTACGCTTTTGAGTTGCACAATTTTGTGAATCTCGAGGGAGATGAGTGGTAACACCCACCCCCTCACCCCTTTCCTTGCCATTTAGAAGGACTGGTGTGAAATAGAATGAATCTAGCTACATGCATTGGTGTATACTCTCACAAAAAATCTAGACAACCAGGCCGTTAGAGTTAGGACAGCGACAGGGGTTCTTTGTTCGTGTGATTGTATTCGATTGGGCCATTATGACTATCTCTAGGATGATGGATGGTATTGGGCCTAGCCTGGCGCCGACCTGACTTGCCTGGCTCTCTAGAAAAGTTTGTACTCTCAAGTCAACCAAGAATTTAAGCTATATGAAAAAAGCACATTAATTTTTGAAACAACAATTCTAACCAGCTTTGTTTGCTAGCATTTTTTGGATTTTTTTTTTTTTAATATTTCTATCCATTTTATAGATAGTGTTTGTGGTTGTGTTTTAAAGAAAATGGATAAAAAGTGTAAAAACACAAAAAAAAAGTTCATAAAGACTACCAAACAAGACCCGCTAGACTAAGGTGGAGACTAGCATATAGTGATTGCTCCCTTTAGCATGCTCCCAATCAATTGGGGTGTAACACCATTGACAGATTTGGCACCATTCAGGAATAACTTCATGACTGAAGCACAACATTCAGACTACTCTGCCATGGAATGGCACTAATTCTTTGAACCTAATTTGAATCCATTTGGGAGATCGTAACAAAAAATGGATCACTCAAAAACTGCGGCAGAAAATAGAGGGGATCAAACTGTTCTGGATCAAACATTTTAAACAAGGAGTCGCAGTAAAGCTAGGAATGGTGGTAACAGTAACAGAGCTTGCAACTAATGATGGAAACTCAGACTCAACTTATACTAAACTACTTCACATTGTTTTTTCGATGAGGCATGGAGTCATTGTTGTAAATAGATTGAATGATGTGTTAAAGTATCAGACTTCTGTAACTAATTTGGATGTGCTTTCTTCCTCATCTTGTATTTATATAGTTCAGATGATAGGAATCACATGGATGTGTCAGATTATTTATCTACAGACACAGTTGTATGCTTCATATTGAATCAATGAGAAGAGAACGATTAAAAATAAAACGGAAGTGTACATTGATCCATGATAGCACTTCAAAAAAGGGATGAGTCTTGATCTTCCAACTGATAACGTATGTTCTCTGTATATCTCTCTGTAGAAGGGAATTTCATAATAAACAAAACACACGCACAACTGGGGACTATAACCCAGTATTTATAACTCATGGGTTATTAGTTATTATAACTTACTAATTTCTAATTTGGTCCCTCGTCAAATTAGAAATTGCTTAAGTGTATCTACACATTAAGCCCATGACATTTTAATACCTTAGCTCAATTAACCATATTAGACCACAATTTATTTTGGCTCTACTTTAAGATAGCAATACACATTAAACACATATGTATGCCCACACATGTTAGATTTTTCCAACAATCTCCCACTTGGGCCACATATGTTACCTTAAAATGTGTATAACCTAATGAGCTCAAAATTTGCTATCACATATGAAGGAATTTCAAAACAATCTCGTCCATTGACTATACAAGTATAGGACTAAAGGAACTTTCGTCACATTTAGCGCAACTAAATCCATCAATAGTCACATATACCCATACAATCAAATGACAGATCAATCATGGATGCGTAGGATGAAAATTACATGTAACGTGATCTAAACATGCTTATTTCCAAGTGGTCCTCCTTTAAACTTTATTGAGATCGAATTTTAACACAATGAACCAGAGTGTGAATAAACTGTATACTTTATTTCTGCAGAAAATACCCAAATATACAAAATGTGTCCAAAATCCAATATAGAGCAATCAAATATACAAACTTGCACTGAACCAAAATATCTTCAAATGATATAACACCCATATGAGCAGTATGCTTATGAAAGACCTTGGGTGTTAATCCCTTGGTAAGCGGATCCGCAATCATGGAGTTTGTCTCAATGTGCTTTATGGAAATTTGTTTATTCTGTACTATCTATTTCACAACCAGGAAGTTTTTGTCAATGTGTTCTAACCTAGATGAGCTCCTGTTGTTGTTGGCATATAGAACTGTTGAGTTATTGTCACAATATAACTTTAGTGGTCTTTCAATACCACTCAAAAAGCGCAGCCTGGTGACAAAATTTCTCAGCCATAGTCCATGATTGGATGCCTCAAAACATGCTACATATTCTGCTTCCATAGTAAAAAAAAACTATGAGTGTCTGCTTGGCACTCCTCCAGGAAATAGCTCCTTCAGCTAACAGATAAATGTAGCTTAATGTGGATTTTCTACTATCTTGGCATCCATCAAAATCAGAATCAGAATACCCTATGATTTCCAATTGATTTGATTTCTTGTATGTGAGCATGTAATTCTTGGTTCTCTGTAAATATCTCATAACCCGTTTGTCTGCTTTCCAGTGATCCATCCCAGGGTTATCTAAATATTTGCCTAGCATTTCAACAATAAATGTTATACCTGGACGTGTGCAAACCAGAGCGTACATTAAACTCCCAACTGCTGATGCATAGGGAATCTCTTGCATTTCTTTAACTTCAATTTTATTTCTAGGGCATTGTTTAAGACTAAATTTGTCTCCTTTAGCTACAAGGGTGTCTCCTGGTTTACAATTTTGCATGCCAAATCTTTTAAGCACCTTTTCCATATAGCTCTTTTGCGATAATCCAAGAATACACCGAGAGCGATCTCGGTGTATATGAATCCCTAAAACAAAAGAAGCTTCACCAAGATCTTTCATATCAAATTTCTTTGATAGAAATCTCGTAGTTTCGTGCAACATGTCTTTGTTATTAGTGGCAAGCAGTATGTCATCAATATACAAAACCAAGAAGATATGTTTACTCCCACTAAACTTATGATATACACAATTATCAACTGCATTTGTCTCGAAACCAAATGAGACAATTACTTGATGAAATTTGTGGTACCATTGACGGGAAGCTTGCTTGAGCCCATAGATGGATTTTTTTAGTTTGCAAACCATATTCTTCGGGTCTCCAGACACAAAGTTTTCTGGTTGCACCATATAAATTGTTTCATCAATGTTGCCATTGAGAAATGTTGTCTTAACATCTATCTGATGTAGCTCAAGGTCAAAGTGCGCAACAAGTGCCATCATTGTCCTAAATTAGACTTTCTTTGAAATCGGAGAGAAAGTCTCTTTATAGTTGATGTCTTCCTTTTGAGTGAAGCCTTTAGCTACAAGACGAGCCTTATATCTCTCAACATTACCTTTTGAATCCCTCTTGGTTTTGAATATCCATTTACAACCAATAGGCTTTATATTTTTAGGTAATGGGACAAAATCCCAAACTTGATTGTCTTGCATAGACTTGTACTCCTCATTCATAACATCTATCCACTTTTGAGAGTTAGAATTCTGCATGGCTTGATGGAAGTTGATTGGATCATTTTCCATCAATCCATCATTTTCCTCATGTTCTTGGAAAAAAACTATGCAATCATCCGGAATTGCATTTCTCCTTTCTCTCGTGGATCTCCTTAATGGCATTTGTCGTTGAGTTTGTTCCTCTGGAACATTTACTTCAATTTGAACATGGAGTTCTTCAACATTGTCTTGTTGAGGTTTCAGATCTACTTCTTGATCAATGACAGGTACAGAAACATGTACATTGTCAAAAACAATAGTAGGAGTTGAAACCGATTCCTCCTCAAAGACAATGTCTCTTACCTTTTTTCTCCCCCCCAAACTCAACATCCTCAAAAAATGTCACAGCTTCCGTTTCAAAAATAGACATAATTGTGGGATTGTAAAATTTGTAACCCCTACATCGCTCTGAATAACCAACAAAGTAGCTGTTTACTGTCTTGGAGTCCAATTTGTTTTCATTTGGCCTATAAAGCCTGGCCTCAGATGGACATCCCCAAATGTGAAAGTGCTTTAAACTAGGCTTTCGGCCTGTCCAAAGTTCATAAGGAGTTTTGGCAGCTGCTTTAGTTGGTACTCTATTTAGGATATAAGCTGTTGTCTTTATTGCTTCTCCCCAGAGTGATTCTGGTAAGGTAGAATGACTAATCATACTCCTCACCATATCCTTAAGAGTTCTATTTCGTCTATTAAATGCACACATCTCAAGGGGATAGAGGGTTGCACCCCCCTTCCTCACTCGTTTCCTCGTTCGTTTCCTCACCAATTAGACTCCTTAGCTAAGCCTAAACAAAGTGAGTCAGTAATATCCGCTTGTTCTCTCACTCTCTCTTCACAATGATTGCTTTATTTCTTCTCATTACATTGCCCTCCCTAAGTTTATCCCCTTTCCTTGTTACACCAACCAAATTTACAAATGTTGGTACAATCGAAGAAGTCACTGCTCTACTCAAATGGAAAGTCAGTTTTCACAATAACTCTTATCTCCTCGCTTCGTGGAATTCTTCCTCCAACGCTAATGCATGCAATTGGTTCGGGGTTTCTTGCAACAAGAATCATAGAGTGGTTGATTTATCTCTATCAAGCTTGGGTTTGGTGGGTACTCTTCATGCTTTTGACTTCTCATTCCTTCCATACCCCCTTGGCTTAAATCTCAGCCACAACACCTTTTCTGGTACTATTCCAATTCATATTGCTAATCTTTCTCAACTTAGTCTTCTCGAAATTTCATTCAATCAATTTTCAGGAGAAATTCCAATTTCAATAGGAAACTTGGTGAATCTCCATGAACTTGCTCTATCCCAAAATATGATAACAGGTCTCATACCTTCAAAGTTAGGTAATATGACTGAGCTGACCACTCTATACCTTTACACTAATGCACTTTCTGACCACATTCCTTCAGAATTAGGAAATCTCAAATATCTTATGGACTTGGACTTGTCTGCCAATAATCTCACTAGTTCAATCCCCTCATCTATTTGTAATTTGGCAAACTTGACCATTCTGTACCTTTTCACCAATATACTTTCAGGTCACATTCCTTCAGAAATAGGAAATCTCAAATCTATTAAGGAGTTGGTGTTGTACGCCAATAATCTTACTGGTTCGATCCTCCCATCTCTTGGTAATTTGACTGAGCTGACCATTTTATACCTTTACTCCAATGCACTTTCTGGCCACATTCCTTCAGAAATAGGAAATCTCAAATCTCTTGTGGCTTTGGAGTTGTTTACCAATAATCTCACTGGTTCAATCCCTTCATCTCTTGGTAATTTGACTGAGCTAAGAACTCTATACCTTGACACCAATGAACTTTCTGGTCACATTCCTTCAGAAATAGGAAATCTCAAATCTCTTGTGAACTTGAGTTTGTCTTTCAATAATTTCATTGGTTCAATCCCCTCATCTCTTGGTAATTTGACTGAGCTGCGAACTCTATACCTTGACACCAATGCACTTTCTAGTCACATTCCTTCAGAAATAGGTATTCTCAAATCTCTTATGGATTTGAACTTGGCTGTCAATAATCTCATTGGTTCAATCCCTTCATCTATTTGTAATTTGAAAAATTTGACCACTATACCTTTTCACCAATGCACTTTCTGGTCACATTCCTTCAGAAATATGAAATCTCAAATCTATTGAGGAGTTGGGGTTGTACGCCATTAATCTCACTGGTTCGATCCCCCCATTTCTTGGTAATCTGACTGAGCTGACCACTTTATACCTTTACTCCAATGCACTTTCTGGCCACATTCCTTCAGAAATAGGAAATCTCAAATCTCTTGTGGAATTGGAGTTTTCTACCAATAATCTCATTGGTTCGATCCCCCAATCTCTTGGTAATTTGACTGAGCTGAGAACTCTATACCTTTACTCCAATGCACTTTTTGGCCACATTCCTTCAGAAATAGGAAATCTCAAATCTCTTGTGGCCTTGGAGTTGAGTATCAATAATCTCATTGGCTCAATCCCCTCATCTCTTGGGAATTTAAATAATTTAATCATGCTAATACTTTCTGTCAATCAACTTTCTGGTCAGATTCCCCAATTTCGAGGAAGATTAAAAAGAATTCGACTGGATACAAATAAACTCTCTGGAGATATATCACATATCCTTACTGGTGGGTTTCACAATGTGGAATACATCGATTTGAGTCATAACCAATTGCATGAGGTGTTTCCTCAAAATTGGGGGCGGTGGCATCGGCTATCAAGCATGAAACTCTCTAACAATGAATTTACTGGCGGGCTAGCAGGTATGCTATCTGAGTTAACTAGCCTACAGTGGCTCGATCTTTCATCAAATCGTTTACAAGAAATAATACCGAAAGAAGTCGGGAAGATGATCTCTCTGATTAATTTGAATTTGAGTCATAATCAATTACATGGTCTGATTCCACTAGAGATGGAGATGTTGTCCAGCCTTGAACATCTTGATCTTTCTTCTAATGAAATGAATGATCCCATACCCAAAACAATAGGGAGTTTTTCTAAATTGCTACACTTAGATTTCAGCAAAAACTAGATTTCAGCAAAAACTAATTCAATGAGAGCATTCCGCCAGAATTGGGCCAGTTATCTTCCTTAGAAATTCTATTTGATCTCAGCCAAAACATGTTTGATGGAGAGATACCACTAGAATTGAGCAAGTTGAAATACTTGGAAAAGTTGAATCTTTCACATAATAGGTTCTCCGGTAAAATTCCACCATCTTTTGGTGAGATGTTAAGTTTGGAATCAGTTGATGTTTCTTACAATGACTTGGAGGGCCCTCTCCCAAACCAAAGATATTTTCAGAATGCTTTGATAAATGCTTTCAAAAATAACAAAGCCTTATGTGGTAGCATCAAAGGTTTGAAAGCTTGTCAGTTCTTGGCAGCAACCAACAAAGATGGTACAAATAATGGGAAGATCATAATCATGGTTATAGCCATTCTTTCCTTCTTGGGAACAATTTTTGTTATATTTTCTCTTGTCTAAACTTTTTTCTGGAATCATCATCGGAAGTTAAAAGAGAAGAATGGATCCCAAAGTGAAGTACCCAGAAATTTGTTTTGTGTGTGGAATTATGATGGGAAAATGGTATATGAAGACATCATTGCAGCGACAGAAAACTTCGACTCCAACTATTGTATTGGCAGTGGAGGATATGTAAATGTTTATAGAGCAGAACTATCCTCAGGTCAAGTAGTGGTTGTAAAGAAGCTGCACCCTTTAGAAGAAAGTGATTTGGTTGAATTGAGATCACTCCAAAATGAGATGCATGTATTAGGAAAAGTTCGACAAAGGAACATTGTGAAGTTGTACGGGTTCTGTTCACATGTTTGACACTCGTTTTTGATTTACGAGTATCTGGAGATGGGGAGTCTAGCTAAGATCTTGACTGATGATGAAGTTGCACAGAAGATGGATTGGTAAAAAAGGGCAAATGTTATCAAATGTGTAGCGCATGCCTTATCGTATCTACACCATCATTGATTGCCGCCGATTGTTCATCGAGACTTATCCAGTAGCAATGTTTTGTTGAATTCACAGTATGAGGCCTTTGTTTCAGACTTTGGTATTGCAAAAATTCTAAAGCCGGACTCATCTAATTGGACGACACTTGTAAGAACATATGGATATCTAGCCCCAGGTAACATCACATATTCCATCTCATTAATTAATAGACTTATTGTTTTTCTTAATTCCCTTTTCCTTTTTTCCCTTGATTTTATATACATGAATAATTAGGTAACTATGTTATGTTCAATACATTTATGTACAAATTAGAAATGAAGTTGCAATCATCTGTTTCATTTCTTTCATTTTTGTAATGCATATAAGAAATTGGTATAGCAATTTAGATGTACAACAAGTTATTTAAACTATTACCAAAATTTATGATATGTAACTGACATAAAATGCAAAAAACGAAAACACTTTATCTTCTTGCAGAGCTTGCTTACACTGCGAGGGTGATTGAAAAATGTGATGTCTACAGTTTTGGTGTGCTATCATTGGAAGTAATAATGGGAAAACATCCACGGAAGCTCATCTCTGCAATTTCATCCTCTCAAAATATTCTCTTGAAGGATATACTGGACCAACGCATTCCACCCCCTGAAGAACAAGTCCTCAAGGAAGTCGTTTTTATTTCAAAATTGGCTTTTTCATGCTTACATGTCAATCCTGAACATCGTCCTACCATGGAAACTATATCTCGGGAATTATAATCATTTTGTGAATCACCTTTGGGCAGTGAACAATATGACAAGATAACATTTGGCCAAGTACAAGATGAAGCGGTCTGACATTTGTTCAGTCATGCCGCAAGGTTTCAAATTTTGCTTGTATGGAGGAATCTTAGTTTCTTTTTATTGTATGTATGTGAAATAAAGAAACTTGTCTTAAGATCCTAGTGTTCAATTAAAGTTCATATTTCTTATCATTGTTTTGCTTTCTTTTGATTTGAAGTTTTTATATTTTGGTTAAGTAAATTCAAGTGAGAGGAGTATTGTGGTCAGTGCCGAGCCAGAGTGTTCAACTGGGGGACATTATAGGAAACCTTCTTTAGGAGATAACTTTTGTGTAAGGTATGTATGTATGCATGACATTATTGTGGTCATTGCTAGCCTATTGTAAAACTAAATTTTTGTGTAAGGTATGCGTACCAAGAAATACTATTTTAGAAAATTACTTTGTGAGAGTATCCCCCAACTTGAAGTTTTTTTAGGTAGCGATTAGTTTCTTGTTTGAGCATACATTTTGAGGAACATGCACTTCTCTTTAGAAATAAAGTATATCAGTTGTAAGCTAGAGTTGACAAGCTGTCCTTGTCATACCTGTAAAAAGTAAAAATCTTGACTCGATGACACATGGACTTATTTTGAGTAGAATATTGCAGAGAATGTCCGGATTGATCCTATAATATTGTGTTAAAATTAAGCTCGATTAGACAAATTTTTTGGAGAGAAGTTTTTGAGCTATCTAAGTTTTTGTGTTTTTTTTTTTTGGAAAGTGAGCTGGGGTTTTTAGGATCCCCGAACCTTATATTAATAAAAAAAGTTGATGATAAAATTTACAATCGCTCATACGTTCACTCGTTTCATCATCTACAAAACAATAGACTTGCTTCAAAGCTTCAACAAAGAACCTAATTAGTTCTAGCTTCACCTCCTCCAGGTTAGGGAGTAACCTTGCAAAGTGTTCTGCTACTAAAGTGGTTGCAAGATAGACATGCCATAACTTTTCTTCCTCGTAATTACCAATCAATCATTTAAGCACTCTCATGACTTGATTGATACCTAATGTGGGCCCCTAGATGTATGAGAAGTCGTTGTAAAGAATCGAAACACAATGAATCATGATATAAAAACCATTGAATGCTACTAAGCTAGCATCCCTACAAGGTTCTAATAAGCATTTGCATTCTATCTGTATTATCATCATCAGTTACCTGAATTTAGGATTTGTCTTCTTGCTTCGAAAAGACCTTCGAGGAACATATTCCGTAGGAGGATGTATTGTGGTAACCTGAATTTAGGATTTGTCTTCTGCTTTCGCTTCAAGTATGTTTTTAACTTCGGTGATCAATGCATCCCTTCCTATTCTTGCAATTTCTAAATTCAAAACATTGATGACTTGGGGTGGTAGCCAATCCATGGGCGCTGTTGGATCTTCCCCCTGTCTTCCATCAGTTATCTTTCATCCTACTTTAGGAATTGTAGAAAACAACTCATCATCTGCCTGGGGGGCTTGAGGTCTCTCTCTCTGTAATATCTTAATTTGGCTGGTTTCAATACTTGTATTCACATCTTCAAACTCGGGACTTGTCGTCCCCGGGTTGTCTAAATCATGATGATGATTAGTTGGGTCACCTTGCTTCGCTCTTTCAATCTCACTAGCTGTGTAGCCTGCCTCTTGAAGGCCTTCCTCTGTTGTTTCTTGTACGAATATGTCTTCATTGGTTTTAGGTTCATCCTGCTTAGCGCAGTGGGACTCTTGTTGAGAAGCATTTCTGTGTGCATTCTGATCCTTTGACTTAAATGTGTGTCGGCCATGTGCAACTGTCCAGCCTTCCTCTAATTTCCTGCTTGTAGCCTTCCATACTCGAGTTGGAGCTTTATTTGTGGGCTTCACTTTCTCACACTGTATGCTAGTGTGTCCAAACCTTGAGCAGACACTACACTTAGTAGGTATCCAAGAGTACTCTACTTCAACGTGCCTGGTCTTTGAACCATCTATAATTACTGGAATTTCCTTAGGGAGTTTGGCTTTGGTATCTATCTCCATGCACACTCTTGCAAAGGATAGCCTTGTGCGCTCTTCGGTAGCACGATCCAGCATGATAGGTGACCCTAGTGCACTAGCGATTCTTTGGATGCCTTCCGGGTTCCATAGGAATAGAGGGATTTTCTTTAGATTTACCCATACAGGTATTGTAGAGAACTCCTCATCCTCATCAAGCATTGGTGACCATGCCCTTATAACAAACAACCTACTGGCAATTTGTAGGGGTCCTTGTTCCAGCACTCTGGCTTTGTCTGTATCTGTTTTGAATTTGAAGATGAAAATTTTTTCGCCATGGATATTCATCTCGAAGTTTTGTGTTCCCCAGGCTCTTGAGAGACAATCTTTCACATATCCATATGCTAGCCTCTTCCGACAAATCTCCCCACAATAAGCTTCCCACATTCTGCAATCTGCGTTTTAAAGTCGCTTGTGTTAACAAGCACTGCTGGCCTATCGTTTACAGTGAAGGGTGCTACATATTGAAGCCTTGTTTCCTCTTTAAAGGAGGTTTGTTTCAGCATAGAGGCCCACATTTTTTGCTTTGCTGGTTCGGTAGTAGCCGATTGTTCAACCGATGGGTCTGCATCCTTGTCCACTGCTCTTCCATGTGTAGGGCCTTCCTCCTGCTGCTTGTCATTTGCAGTTTTCTCTGTTCCAGTGTTTGGTTGTGCGTTCTCTATCGTTGTGTTCTCGCCATGTGTGATGTTGTTCTGTTGATGTTCATTTGTAGTGTCTTGCAGATCTGGGTCACTTAGGAAGTGTAGATACGCTTCCTTGTTGATCTGCTGAAGGGTTTCAAGGGCATTCCTTACATCTGCAGGAAGGGTTTTCACTGTGCTCTCATTGTTGTATTGATCATTGATTTCAATGGAAAGATCTTCAAAAATGCATTTCAACAATATCAAGTTTATTAACATCGGACAAATATTATGGCAATTTTAATTTTGAAAAAAAAACAAATATTTCTCTCTCCGCCACATTACATTCCACCATTTTTTCATTTTATTTGCCCTTACACATATTTTATAATTGCAACACATGTCATTATAGAGATTATCAACCATCAAAATCATCTCAACTCTCAATCATAGCCATCTTTTATCTCTAACACATTAAAACACCATTCTGATTTGTAATTTAGATATATGTGCAAACAAGGTGCCCAGATAAAAAAAAGTCTTTTCAAATTCAATTCAATGGAAAGTGTTGATTTTTGAGTTGTATTTTCTTTCTGTTTTTCAAATCAAGAAAAAATTAAAAATTATATCTTTCAAACATTCAAAAACTCTAAAGTTATATCCAGTCTTTGCCACAAATGTGTCAGTTTAGTTTATTTTATTTTATTTTATTTTTATTGTCGGTCATTCCAAAATTTAATTTATTTCAACATTTCAAAACTTCAAAAAATTGTTAAAGCTCAGCCAACTCTAACTCAAAAATATTCCCAAGTCTTTGGAATTTGCCGGAGGTGTCAATTTTCAAATTTTATTTTTGCGTCCCCAAAATTTTCATTTAGATATATGAAAAATTATACGGAGTAACATAGTTCACTCAATTCCAACTCATGAGACTTTTCAAGTCTTTGCAATAACTAAAATAAATTATACTTTTCAAACATAACTTTGATGTAGTGTCATTCTTTCAAATCTTTGTAACATGGGGGCCAACTTTTTTCTCTTTATTCTTTCAAAATATTTTTTTGGACATTTCAATAATCTAAAGATTGATAATTTTCAATCAATTCTAACTAAATTTTTTTCCAAGTTTTTGCAATTTGTTGGAGCAAGGATCAGATTATATGTTCCACAAAGAACCCTTCTAGGGAGAGGACGCGAGGGAGGGGTGTAACCACCCATCCCCCTCGAGATGAGCAATGTTGCGTACTGGAGGGAGATGAGTAGTTACACCCCTCCCTCGCGCTCTCCCTTGCCCCCTAGAATTTCCGGTTCCACAAAAGATAAAACACACAACCAATGAACTAATTAACTTACTAAACGTATCCTTTAACAAATTGTTAGGTCTCTTTAATAATTGTTAGTCCTACTTTAGTTAGGAAACTTGTGTGCCAAGATGTCAACATCTTCCTAATAAAAACCCTATATCAATTTTACTATAAGTCAAGCAATTAAATTTCTCATTATCCCAAGGATGATCATATTTGATTGTTTTATCATGTATCATTAGCTTTTATCATTCCTTGTACCGGATGTGTAGATTAGATATTCGGTATTGTTTACTACTTTGATGCACCAAATTAATATAATAAATCATATCGAGCTGGGTTTTAGCATTCATAAAGAATTTGAGACAAAAAGGGCTAGAACTTTTTTGGAGTTTGTTTGGTGTTTCTTAGGGTTGAACAAAAAACGACCAAACCGATCAAAACTATCGATTCAGTTTATGTTCGGTTCGATTCAATTTTGGTTTAAAAAATTCAAAACTGAAGTGTCAGTTCGATTTTCAATTTCTATGTGATTTTAACCAATAAAATCGAACCGATTGAATATATACAATAAATAATATATTTTATATAAAAATAATATAATATGTTTAAAATAGTCGATCGGTTAGGTTTTATTTCGATTTTAGTCGATTCGATTACGGTTTGCATAAATTAGAATTGTTAGGTTTCAATTTTAAAATTTTAAAACCGATCAAAGTCGATTTAATTCACCGTTTAGGTTTCAACCCTAATGTTTCTCGGGAATTACACTTCTGTGAGCCCCACTCACATTTGATGAAATACACTTATTCAACAGTCTCTGTAAGTCTTTCTTTATTTTATGCAAACATAAGATTTTTTTTCTTTATTTTATGAAATACACTTATTTCAACACTTATACATTTTGATGAAATACACTTATTCAACAGTCTCTGAAATACACTTATTCAACAGTCTCTGTAAGTCTTTCTTTCTGTAAGTCTTTCTTTATTTTATGCAAACATAAGATTTTATTCAACATAAGATTTTTTTTTTCTTTATTTTATGCAAACACTGTTGAATGAATGAATGAACAAAAGGAAGTCCTCTTTCACTTCCTAGTGTTTTAAGTTCATATTGCTGCTTTTCTAACTTTGCTTTCTTGTGATTCAAAATCTTCATTTTTTTAGATATATAAAGTATAAATTTATACCCTGTGATTGTCCTTTTGCAATACAATTTAAGCTTTCAAAGAATAGGCATTCCAATAATGAGATTCGGAGAATCCATAAATTGTAGAGGAGGTATGGAGAAAATGGCCGAATCCAGGCCGAGTGCCGTTAACATTACTTCAGATCTGAGCTGGGCTCCTGGTCTCCATATATTCATAAACCAAAAAAGGTGTCTGAGCATTTGAACAAAATCTGTACAAATTCACATTGTTCCAGTGTTCCACCTTTGAATCTCTGCTAATATGCGATTGTCATTCTTGAATGATCTTCAGATTCTCATTATCTTCAGACCTCCAATATATCCACACAACTCTTTATTCTTTAAAAGCATTTATCCAACCGTCTTGGAAGGCTTTGTCGTTGGAGAGAGGTTCAACCTAATCATTGTAAGACACACCGATACATAACAAATTAAACATTCCACCAATAAAAGATGAATTTGGATCAGGTAGCAGATTATGCTAGAGGTTCAACTTCTCCAATGCTTCAAGTTTACTTAGTAGTGGTGGTATGTCTCCAATAAAAATGTTCTGGCTCAGGTAAGTAGAGTTTGTACGAAAGCCACCCAGACGAGGAGGAACGGTTTCATTAAAATATATTTGCTTGCGGTCACATTTACGTGTAGTAGGCTAGAGCAATCCCCTATTTGCTTAGGTACTTGTCCACCCATTTTATTAAATGAAAGATCAAGATACTCAAGATTGGACAATGTTCCAATTTCAAAGGAATTTAACCACGCGCGCAGCTGGTCATGCCTTGAATCCACACTTGCAAGAGATGTTACATTGCTACTTCTGAAGGAATATGACCAAAGACAGAGACTTAACTCCAAAGATGTTTAAAAACGATAAATTAGTCAAGTCCCAAAAGAGGGGATGGAACAAGTGAAATTGTTCTCATTTCAGGCATCCCTTTCTCATGCGCTACCAGACCTGGTAGGCATTATAGGCTGGCATTTTCGGTGATCGCAAGTAGGTTGTTGATTTTTTTCATGGTTGTTGTCTTCCCAGAACCATCCATAACATAGATGCCGATTTTATGAATCATAGGATTCCTTTAAGGCTTCAAGGTGTAATCCACATTCTTCTCGAACCATGGACTTGCCAATTAATATTGGTGTATCCCAACACTATTGTTCTAGGTACAGACTGCTAAAAACAAACTACAGACTGCTAAACAGTTATATATTTCATTTGTAAATCGGCTGGTTTCCTCCAACAACAAAGTAACCACGGCGGTTGCCATTTGTCTAAAGAACTTGGCTCTTTCCAGTTTACTCTTTGTGTCAGTTTCTTGTGCAATGAGGTTTCTTAGATGGTTGATCCTGCAAGTAGTTGGACTGCATGTGCATTTGACAGTTTGAACAACTGGTCCAACAACACTCAATAGATTTTTTTTTTCTTAAATGGATCACTGCCACCAATTCAGAGGCTAGTCATCGTTTTGTCCTGTTAAGCTTCAAGGTCTCGCCTTTTCATAACCACTAAACACTGCCTTAGCTGAAACAAATTGCAGAGATTTGGAATGACCCCGCGACTTGCCAATCAATCATGTTCACCATATATATATATTGGTTGGTGGGGAGGGAAAATGAAAGAAGTGAGCAAAAGATGGATGGATAGCCACTCTACTCTCAATTTCCAATTAATATTATATAGTGCCAACCAGTTGTTGCGCCTTATTGCGAAAGCGGGTAGACACCAACAATTGCACACAAGTACCACAAGGATCCAATCAATTAAATAGAGCAACTAGCAATGAAAGAAATTAGAGAAAATTAATAACATACCACAAGAGACACAAGGTTTACGTGGTTCAGCAAATTGCCTACGTCCACAGTGAGGTGATTCCACTATATTCAAGAACAAGGTACAAGAAGATGACAATTCTCACACAATCTCTCAACAAGAGATGAAATAATTTCAGCAATTGTCTTTCTCTATTCCCTGTGCTTCACAGTTTTTCTACCTATACAAAACAACTATAGTTCCTAGTATATATATAGTGTCTTGTTTCCTGTTTCCTGTTTCAAATAGAAGTGGAAACAATTTTCTGTTTCAAATAGGAGTCCAAACAGTTTCCAGTTTTCACAATTGCTGTTTCCGGAATTTGTTTCCTGTTTCAAACACGTTTCCTGTTTCCAGAAAACAGTTTCCTATTCCTGTTTGGGAAACAGTTTCCTGTTTCACAAAACAGGTATGTTTCCTATTTCACAATTCTCCACCTCGGCGAATTTTTATAAGGAAAAAATGAGCCGAAACAAGGCATGAGAATAAACTGATCAACACTCCATCATAGCTTTGTCACCTCACGAAACCGCCCCGAAGGGCAACGCCCAAAGGGCCCTCAATCAACATGAGTCAATGTGGAGTAAGTCCAAACAATGTTGGAACTTAACTCCAGGAACAACCTTTGTCAGCATATCAGCAGGGTTGTCTTTTGTGTGTACTTTCACCAAAGACACATCACCATCCTCAATTACATCTCGAACAAAGTGATATCGGACGTCAAGTGGATGGCACTCTGACTGTCACAGAGAACCTCAACACTATCTTGTTCTACACCCAAGTCATTTACAAGACCTTGAAGCCACAATGCTTCTTTTACACCTTCTGTCAATGCCATATACTCTGCCTCTGTAGTAGAGAGAGCCACTGTATCCTGAAGCATAGATCTCCAACTAACCGGAGCACCGTATATCTGAAATACGTAACCAGTAGTAGATCTTCGTCTATCTAGATCACCAGCATAATCAGAATCAACAAACCCACGAACCTGACATGAATCTCCACCGAAGTCCAAACCCACATCCAAGGTACCTTTTAAGTACCTAAGCATCCATTTCACTGCCTCCCAATGTTTCTTCCCAGGGTTTTCCATATACCTGCTCACAACACTAACAGCCTGTGAAATGTTAGGGCGTGTACACACCATAGCATACATTAAACTGCCAACTGCACTAGCATAAGGAACATGCGACATGTATTCCTTTTCTTCCACTGTGACTGAAGATAACTTTCGAGAAAGT
This sequence comes from Berberis vulgaris, assembly GCA_963556465.1. Classification (NCBI taxonomy): domain Eukaryota; kingdom Viridiplantae; phylum Streptophyta; class Magnoliopsida; order Ranunculales; family Berberidaceae; genus Berberis; species Berberis vulgaris. Next base: position 102,213,281 of record OY747125.1, read on the forward strand.
CTAAAATGTGAAGCCAAAGGAGTAATAACCGGCTTTGCGTTTTCCATGCCAAACCGTGATATGACCTTCTCAAGGTACCCCTTCTGTGAAAGAAATAATTTTTTATTCTCCATTTCTCTTCTTATCTCCATACCAAGTATTTTCCTTGCAGCACCCATATCCTTCATCTCAAACTCAGAAGCAAGTTGAGACTTCAATTTATTTATCTCCACCATACTCTTACAGGCAATGAGCATATCGTCAACATAGAGCAAAAGATAAATAAAATCGCCACTACGAAGTTTTTTCAAGTAAACACAACAATCATACTTACTTCGTGTGAACCCATGTTTCAACATAAAAGTGTCAAACCGTTTGTACCACTGCCTAGGTGACTGCTTTAACCCATAAAGTGATCTCCTCAAACGACAAACATGGTCTTCTTTTCCAACAACCTTAAAACCTTCCGGCTGATGCATATAAATTTCCTCCTCTAAGTCTCCATGCAAGAAAGCTGTTTTCACATCAAGTTGTTCAAGCTCAAGGTCACCATGAGCTACCAAGCTCAACAACACACGAATAGAAGTGTGTTTTACCACAGGCGAAAATATCTCATTGTAGTCAACGCCTTCCCTCTGAGCAAAACCCTTAGCTACTAATCTTGCCTTGAACTGAGTACCAGACTCTAAAGTAGTCTGTTTCTTCTTAAACACCCACTTGCAGCCAATTGCTTTCCTTCCATTAGGCAACGACACTAGATCCCAAGTATGGTTCTTCTGGAGAGACTCCATTTCACCCTGCATAGCTATTAACCAACTCTGACTATCTGAATGACGCGCGGCCTGCTTGTAAGTAGTTGGCTCATCATCTTCCACAGAGAGTGCATATGCAACCAAATCAACTGTATTCAACTGACCATAGTGCTTCAACGGTTCTTCAAAGCCAAATTTTTGAACTTGCTTAACCGATCGTTTTGACCTAGTTAAGGCCAAAGGTTGCTGCTGGGATTGATTATCTTCAACTGGTTGTTGTTCCTCATGGTCTTCAGGCTCATAATTCAGATCATGTGTGCCTGCTTCAACCACTTGTTCATCTGCTGCATCCACAGACGCTTCAACTTCCACTTTCTGAGTGTTACTAGATTCACCACCACTATCAACCAACTCCTTAGCTTTAGTACAAGCTAACAAGGAATTCTCATCAAATGTAACATCTCGACTGATCACAAATTTATTATCCTCTAAATACCATAGACGATAACCCTTCACGCCTTTTGCATACCCCAAGAAAATGGCCTTCTTAGCCCTAGCATCAAGCTTATTTTCTTTCACATGGTAGTAGGCAATACAACCGAAAACTTTCAGTACACTGTAATCAGCATGTTCACCTGACCACACCTCATAAGGTGTTTTGCAGTCTAATGTAGAATGTGGCGATCTATTAATCAAGAAACACGCGGTGGCTATTGATTCAGCCCACCATTCTCTGCCAAGACAAGCATTGGAGCGCATACACCTAGCTCTTTCAAGCATAGTACGGTTCAATCTCTCAGCAACTCCATTTTGTTGTGGCGTGTTTCTAACAGTCCAATGTCGAACAATTCCTTCCCGATCACAAAACTGTTTGAAAATACCCTCAGTATACTCGGTACCATTATCAGACCTTAAAGTCTTCACCTTTCTTCCAGTTCTATTTTCAACCATTGCTCTCCACCTTTTAAATGTCTCAAATACTTCATTCTTGGACTTCAAAAAATATACCAATGTGTAACGGGAATAATCATCAATGAAGGAGACAAAGTACCTGGAACCTCCCTTAGAGGCGACCTTCGCTGGTCCCCACACATCTGTATGCACATAGTCTAGAATACCTCTGCTCCTGTGCTTGCTTGTACTGAATTTTACCCTGCATTGTTTTCCATATACACAATGCTCGCAAAACTCCATAGTCGGTTTCTGCATACCCTTCAATAACCCTTGCTTGCTCAGTAGAGACAATCATTTTTCTGTCATATGCCCAAGTCGCATGTGCCATAACCTAGTGCTTTCCGATGAAGAAGTTCCCACTGCCACATTTCCTGTTACCGTGTTACCCATCAAGGTGTACAAGTTACCTTGTTTGATCCCTTTCATGACAACCAAGGACCCACGGACAACCTTTAAAACTCCACCTACCGCTGTAAACTTACAACCATTGGAGTCTAAAACACCAAGCGAGATAAGGTTCTTTTTCAAGGCTGGGATATGCCTCACATCAGTTAAGGTTCTCACAACACCATCATACATCTTAATCCTCATTGTTCCAATTCCAACTGTCTTACAAGCGTAATCATTACCCATTAGAACAGTACCACCATCAATGTGCTCATAGGTGGTGAACCACTCCCTGTTTGGGCACATATGGTAAGAACACCCAGAGTCAAGGAGCCATCTCCCAGAGATTTTTGTGTTTTCACCCGCAACTGAATAACATTCTTCATCCTTTTCCATACTAGATGCATAACTTGCTTCACTAGTATCACCCTTATCTTGCTTTTTCTTGCCCTTCCAACTGTTATCATGATTAATCTTACCTTGATTTGGACAATTTTTCCTAATATGCCCCCACTCTCTACATTTGTGACATTGTGGACCTCTAGACTTTGATCTAGATTTTCCACTATTTGAAGATGATTTCACTTGAGACCTTCCTCTAACAACCAACCCTTCAGCTTGATCTTTCCCACTACCATTTGATGAAGTTTTCTTCCGAATCTCATTGGACAAGAGTGCACCGGTAGTTTCATCAAATGTAAGTTCATCTTTCCCAAACAAAATTGTTTGTACAAGATTTTCATATGACTGCGGCAAGGAGTAAAGCAATATAATTGCTTGGTCTTCATCCTCAATCTTCACATCCACATCTCTCAAATTTGAGATAATCCGTGTAAACTTGGCGATATGATCACCAATTGGAGTGCCCTCATCCATTGCTAGTCTGTACAATTGGGTTTTCAAGTATAACCTGTTTGATAATGTCTTAGTCATAAACTGTGACTCAAGCTTCAACCAAACATCAGCTGCCGTAGTTTCTTCATTAACTAAAAAAACTATGTCTCTATCCAGACACAAGCAAATAGCAGCACGCGCCTCCAAATCCAATTCTTCCCATTCATCATCTGACATGGTTTCAACCTTTTTATCCTTCCCTAGTAATGCCTTGTGTAATTTCTGAGAAATAAGCAAATTCCTCATTTGTATTCTCCAATATCCGAAATCGTTCTTACCATTAAATTTCTCGATTTCATACTTCCCCACATGTGCCTTGCTCACCTTGGATGCCATTGCAAACAAAACCCGTGACTTTCTAGACAAGAAGCTTCACTATGGTGTTTTTTTTTTTTTTTTTTTTTTTTTAAACAACTTGTGCACAAACAAATCCTAGCACTTTTGAATCTTCACAATCTTGAGTAGAACAATTCAAGATCAATTTTCCTTAGTGCTCTGATACCAATTGTTGCACCTTATTGCGGAAGCGGGTAGACACCAACAATTGCACACAAGTACCACAAGGATCCAATCAATTAAATAGAGCAACTAGCAATGAAAGAAATTAGAGAAAATTAAGAACATACCACAAGAGACACAAGGTTTACGTGGTTCAGCAAATTGCCTACGTCCACAGTGAGGTGATTCCACTATATTCAAGAACAAGGTACAAGAAGATGACAATTCTCACACAATCTCTCAACAAGAGATGAAACAATTTCAGCAATTGTCTTTCTCTATTCCCTGTGCTTCACAATTTTTCTACCTATGAAAAACAACTATAGTTCCTAGTATTCATATAGTGTCTTGTGTCCTGTTTTCTGTTTCAAATAGAAGTGGAAACAGTTTCCTGTTTCAAATAGGAGTCCAAACAGTTTCCAGTTTTCACAATTGCTGTTTCCGGAATTTGTTTCCTGTTTCAAACACGTTTCCTGTTTCCAGAAAACAGTTTCCTATTCTTGTTTGGGAAACAGTTTCCTGTTTCACAAAACAGGTATGTTTCCTATTTCACATCACCATAATCATATAACATGGTTGCCATCAACCCAGTGAACCTTTCTACACATCCATACTAAAAGCTTTGCCAAATTTAGGAAACAGAAACTAGTCAATGAGTTGGGACGTTCTCACAGTAAAGAAGCTGAAATTTCTTCACTTCTTGCCTGTGCACTTGCACTGATTGAAGATCCATGATAAGCTTCATTTTCCATGTATAAATTAAAATCATATTATTTATTAATTCCCTCCACTCTATTCAATTATAGGGATTTACATTAGGTTAACAGGGGTTGCCTCAGTCTTCAGATTCAAGGCCAAACCGTCGAATTTGAATTCACTAATCTAAAGAAAAGAAGTATTTTTCTGGCCATGAAATGTCAGAAGGATCTGTCACGAAAGAGATGGAACATTGTTATCAAGGGCCTGCTTTGTCTAATGAAAACGAGAATGCAGACAAATCCCCCTATAAAACCCCAAAGATTTGCCCAAGACAAATGGCAAATACTTGGGATGCATGTCTTGATCAGTCAATTATCTTCCATTACTTGTGAAAACTGAAGAAGCTGGGTGGTGGATAGTTAATCCGGCCATGGATGATAAAGACTTGAGCCAAATAATATCTATAATTACTCTATGTCAATCCTCTTATATATTGATTGCCACCAATTCTTTGGTCTGATGAAGTGTATTAGAGGCTAGTCGTTTCGTCCCGTTAAGCTTCAAGGTCTTGCCTTTCCATAACGACTTAACATTGCCTTAGCTCAAACAAATTGCAAAGACTTGCAGCTACTTGTAAATCAATCGTGTTAATCTTATTAACGGAGTGTATCGATGGATTCTAGTTTGTCCTGTTTAGCTTCAAGGTTTTGTTTTTTTTGTTTTTAAAGGAGCTTCAAGGTCTTGCCATTTCTATGACCACTCAACCCTACCTTAGCACAGACAAATTGTAAAGACTTGGAATAATTTTCTCAATCCTTTCATATTCAATGTAAGTTACGGCAATGGTTGTCTCAATATTTGTCCAAGTTATGCAGTGAGCCATTGACTATGTCAATCAATCGTGTTCACCTCACTGATGGAGTGGATAGATTTTAGTTTGTCCCGTTTAACCTTAAGGTATGCATGATAACCACAAAAGCCATTCTCTAGTCTCAATTTCCAATTAATGTCTCTCATTGTCCAATTTAATGGCATATTTTGTATATGCTCAAATATTCGATCGAGTTACATTTGAACAAGAAATCGTTTTACATGAATAAATTAAAAGCTCGTACTGAAAAAGATAATACAAAGGGATGATTTCACAACGTGGGGAAGTGGTATTGGGTGCAATAAAGTGGTAAGAATGAGATGGTTATGGTCACAAGAAGAGTTAGGTTCGATGTTAATTGAGGGAGAGAAGAGAACCTCAAATGCAAATATGTTTTATCTTAGGGCGTCGGGCACCTATGCGATTATAGGTTGTCATTAGGAAGTGGATCACTATCCTGAGAGTAGTACAATATACTATTCTCTCTTGGCGTGGTTCTAGACCTTCTATGCGCATGTCCACTATACATAGCAACAATATTGTCTCAAACTTAAACATCGCCAAATGATATCACATACCTACATACACCCCTTGGTCCAAGGGCTATTAGGGAGTGAACCACTTCCTTATAAACCCTCGTGACAATTTTCTTTAATGTGGGATTATTCAAGCCAACAGTATCCCAATATTTTGTTTGGGCTCGACGGACAAATGTGTATAGGGCAATGAAGACATTGAAAATTTAGTTGTTACATTTGACAGAAATGAAAAACGTGATATCTGATGGAATTTTCAGATACGTGGTTGTCAATGGAGCTCCAATGGATATTGATTTTGGTAAAATGACTTGTGCTAAATCTGAAGTGGATCTGAAATTTGATCCAAGCAGGTCAAACCCCAAACTGAAACATCAGATTCTCACCTCTCAATTTTTATTTCTACTTTTAATTTAACCCTGATTCAAGAGAGCCAGATAGCGCCAAACCCGTATCAGGCCATCCCATCACCATCCATCACCTTAGAGATGGACCCATTTCTATCAATTTTTTTGTCAAGAAAAGTAGATGGTTCGCAAGTATCAACTTGGCAATTACCAAATGAGTTGTTGTGATGTGGACTTTGATGTTAAAGGAGTTGTTTTCTGAGCCTAGATTAAGGCCTTATCAATACCCAATATTATGGCCCAACTAACTTGTGGGCAAGGGCCTTGCGCATGACCAATAATCAAGGCCCAAAAAGTGGACAAGAACCTCCAAATTCTATACAATCATCTACTAGCCTTATTTATCCAACTTTCTAACATGGTTCAAAGTTCAAACATGAATAATGTTCAAAGCAAATGTTATTTTGTGTATGTGTATACACTGATGATACATAAATAGACCGTCATTACAGTCTTATACGTGACAGAAATCGTCCATCCTGAGGATTAGGTATCCCAAAATTGGGCCAGCTCATAAATCCCAAAAGGGCAAAACCAATCATAAAAGTTCAAACAGGGTCCGTAAAAAGAAATCATAACTAAGGCCCAAATCGATGCCCGACCGAGTTCTCTCATAAAGAAGAGAAGCGTTGCATAAGAAAATAGTCGTAGAGGGAGTTATGCCTCCACGGACATGTCTTCATAAAGGAGGAGACTATTACAAAGAACGTCTCCCGTTGTTGTGCCTCACATGTTTAAGTCATGCAGAGAATTAACTGCAACCATTATATAAGGTAAATGGAACAATCAACAAAAATATGCAACTTTAATTGAGTTTTGTTCAGATTTACTTCTCTCTCCAACATAATTACTGACTTAAGCATCGAATTACATTCGGCCACCAAAAAAATGGTAATTGACAGTCTAACATTTATTTTACAAGTCAAACTTACAGGAGAACGAGATTTGAAGACATCATACACATACATGTAACTTTTGTGCTCATTGCAATGAGAAATTGTAAACACTTTCTGGTCACAATTTCATGCATTTCCTTTATCAATCTCCCAATATTTTATATACTTGAAATTTTTCTACCAAATAACAAGTTATCCTTTTATAATTCGAAGTATAATCAACTTCAAAATTATTTACCTTTATCGGAGATGAATTGAACATCTTAATTATAACCAACTAAGCTAACATCACATGGTTTTTGTGAGCTTTTCTACTAGGAGTTCTACGTGTTTTTTGGCAAGGGTGTATGATTGATTAAGAGGACTCTAAACTTTAATAATAGTTCTAATTACCTCTTTGACGGAATCATTAAATCCTTAATTAGAGGCTTTAATTGATGGACTGAAATATTGTCTAAGCTTTAGTGACAGCCTCAAATAGTAGAATTTTTTTTATGTTTCTAGTCATCTTTCAATATAATATGCAAACATTTCTCGAACTGATGAAATAGGCAATTAATAACTAAAATAAAAAATGTTGAACACAACACTATACAATATTTGTTTATAACTATTATTCAAATTTTAATTAAATAAGATGGAATCATAAGAACATGCCACCATATAGTACTTGCTTCCAAGATCAACAGATCTTCACATGCCTCTTCATAGCAACTTCCTCCGCATTCTCCGGATAGAATTGCCGCTTGAAATCTGCCTTGAAGTAGTCCCAAGTCTTAAGCGAGCAAAGACCCTTCTTGATATCCGACTCACACCTCCTCCACCAAAGGATGACATCATCACCCAAGTACATGGTGACGGTGGTGATCTTGGACTTATCGTCGTCCAAGCGCATCGCGTCAAAATATTTTTCAACACTCCATAGGAAGTTGTCGAGTTCCCTAGCATCGCGCTTTCCATGGTACCTTGGCGGCTCGGGCACCTTCATCCTTGGTCCCTCTCGTACAGTGGCACTATCTGCCACAGCCGCCTTGCATAGGTTGACGTCCGATTGCAAGGACTACCCCTGCTCCCGGATGGCTTGGAGCTGCCCCATCAGCGTGTCCTTGAGCTGGCCCATCTCGTTGCGCATGACATCCGCAACTTGGTTGACGAGAAGTTGAGTCGCGTCCTTGGCTTCCACAGTGCCAAGCTCAAGGTCATGGACGCGGCTATCGAGTTGTTCGATATCCATAGTGACGCTAGCCAACATCCCATTGAAGGACTCAACCTTCTGTTCCATCTCCCCGACGCTGTCTTAGAGATCGCCCACGGTTAGCTCCACCTTGACCATACGATCCTCAAGCATGCTGGTCCGACTAGTCTTTCTTCCAATCTCCTCGGTCACGGAGCCTCCAACAGCACTCTCTTTGTTTCCCGACATGATCAGATTGCTCCGCACCTAACCTTCGTACACACAGCAGCTAGCACAACGCAACTTCAGCAAGACCGCCCCTACGATCGTCGCTGCTCTGATACCACGTGTCACGTGCTGACCTTTTTCCCTCGGCTAACACGCTGCCCACTAGTGTCACACTCCCGTCGGACTAACTAGTCAAGGCACTTCGATGCTTAGCTAATGCTAAGTGATGCTACGAAAGCTTGAGTGAGGAAAATGTTAAGGCACAAGTGTTTAGGCTTTTTGCAAGAATGCTTTGTATTGCTCGAGAGAGTTGTACAAGTGTTTGATGTTCTCTACAAATGAATGCCAAGGCCTATTTATAGGCCCTTAAAGTCCTAGAGGCTTCTAGCCTAGAACCTTCTACAATCCTCCTTCAAATGAGTATTCTCTATGCTTCTAAAAAGTTCCCACCTCCAAAGGAACTAGAAAATACAAGGAAGCTTCTAGAAAATACTATACAAATTTGTACAAGGGTGTTCTAGACTCATCCATGCTAGAACACTCTAGAGAAGCTAAGCTAGAATGTCCAAGAGCACTCTAGAACCTTCCGGAGGCATCTTGAAAAGTTTGTTGCACCTTTGGGCCTTTGCGGGCCTCAAAACCCAATTCTGGCCCGACCATTGCGCCCATATGATGCCTTGTTGCCTTGGTGAGGGATATTTTTAGAGATGGCTCGTGACATTCTCCCCAACCCAAGTCCTTGACGACCCCGTCAAGATCGTGCCTCGAACTCCGCGACATTGCCTCGGAATTGTCATAGGTTGTCCTCTTTCTCCCATGAGGCCTCACTGTCCGGCAGTCCCTTCCATCGAATGAGATACTCATTATAGCTTCGCACACCCCTCCGTCGGATGAGCCTATTTGCCTCGATGCTCTCGATTTCTCGATCAAAGGAAGCCACGACCGCGGTTGGTGCCTGATGTGACTCGCCCCTCGTTGGATCTTCTTTATCACCATGGTAGGGCTTGAGCATGCTCACATGGAACACCGGATGAATCTTGAGTTTGGGCGGCAACTCAAGCTTGTAAGAAACTCTCCCGACCTTCCGTAGGACGGGAAATGGCCCCTCGTACTTTCGCACTAGTCCCTTGTGCACCGAGCGGAAGACCTTGAACTATTGTGGCAACAACTTGACCATGACCATGTCACCCACTTGGAACTCGAGAGGGCGTCTATGCCTGTCCGCCCACTTCTTCATCTTCTTAGACGCCTTGTCCAAGTATTCCTTCGTTATATCAAGCTGCTCATGCCACCCTCGTGCAAGCTTGTACGCAGCGGGGCTGCTACCCGTGTAGCCCAACGCAACGGCTTGTGGAGTCAATGGCTGCTGGCCCATGACGATCTCAAACGGACTTTGTTGCATCGATTCGGACCGCTGCAAGTTGAATGAGAATTGAGCCACATCCATCAACTTTGCCCAATCCTTCTGGTTGGCACCCACAAAGTGCCTCAAGTATAACTCCAACAAGGCATTCACCCTCTCTGTTTGCCCATCGCTTTGCGGGTGAAAGCTTGTTGAGAAGTGTAGACCCGAACCCAAGAGCTTGAATAACTCCGTCCAGAATTTTGCTGTGAACCTTGGGTCCCGGTCACTTATGATGCTCCAAGGCAAGCCCCAATACTTCACCACATGCTGAAAGAACAACTTGGCGGCTTGCTCGGTCGTGCAATCGCGTGGGGCAGGTATGAAAGTCCCATACTTGGAAAAGCGATCGACCACCACCATAATAGAGCCATACCCATCATACTTGGGTAAGGCCGATATGAAATCCATCAATACACTCTCCCATGGCCTTTCTGGAATCGGCAAAGGCTGCAATAGTCCTGCCGGTACACGTTGCTCTATCTTGTCTTGTTGGCACACAAGACAAGTCTTCACATAGGCCTCGATATCGTCCCGCATATGAGGCCAATAGTAGTCCACCTCCAAGAGTGCCAATGTTCGCTGCATCCCCGGATGGCTAGCCCACATTGAATCGTGGCACTCCTTCATGATGTCTCGCCTAAGATTATCCCACTTAGGCACATAAGTGCGACGAACGATGGTGTAGAGCACCCCATCCTCTACCCAAAACCGTCGAGTCTTCCCCTCCTTGGCCATCTCCATGAGTCCCTTGGCCAAGGGGTCTTGAGAAGTTCCCTCCTTGATCCGATCAAGAAGGTTGCTAGCGACGCTGCTTGCGCTAGCGAGCATGGCCTTTCGGCCGAGAGCATCAGCAACAACATTAACTTTGCCCGGCTTGTACTCCATGACATAATCGAACTCCGCTAAGAAATCTTGCCACCGAGCTTGCTTGAGGCTGATCTTCTTCTGATTTTGAAAATAACTCGTAGCCACATTGTCGGTCATGATGGTAAACCGACTCCCAAGCAAATAGTGCCTCCAAGTCCGCAAGCAATGAATGATGGCTGTCATCCCCTTGTCATGCACCGGATACCGTCTCTCGGTATCATTGAGCTTGCGAGACTCATAAGCTATGGGATGCCCCTCTTGCATAAGCACCCCTCCGATGGCAAAGTTTGATGCATCGGTGTGAAGTTCGAACGACTTAGCATAATCGGGCAAGGCCAAGACAGGTTCCTCGGTGACTGCCTTCTTCAAATCATCGAACGCTTCTTGGCATTTCTCACTCCAATGCCACTGCACCTTCTTCTTCAGCAAGTCGATCAGTGGGGCTGCTCTCACCGAGTAGCTTAAAATGAATCTTCGATAATAATTGGCTAGCCCAAGGAAAGAACGTAGCTCTGAAACGTTCTTGGGTGGCTCCCATTCATTGATGGCCTGCACTTTGTCCCGTTCCATCATGATCTTTCCAGCCTTGATGCGGTGCCCCAAAAAAGACACCTCGTCTTGGGCGAATGAGCACTTCTCCAATTTCACGTACAGCTCGCTCTCCCGCAATGCTTGGAAAACCTGTCGCAAGTGATGCACATGTTCTTCCAAGTTGTCGCTATATACGATGATATCGTCGAGATAGACGACTACAAATTTATCCAAGAAAGGCTGAAAGATTTTGTTCATTAAAGTGCAGAAAGTAGCCGGGGCATTGGTGAGACCAAAAGGCATCACCAAGAACTCATAAGACCCATAGCGAGTGTCGCATGCCGTCTTTGGCTCATCTCCTTTGACTATGCGCACTTGCCAATACCCCGATCGGAGATCCAGTTTAGAAAAGTACCTGGCTTTACCGAGCCTATCGAAAAGATCGGCAACCAAAGGAATTGGATACTTGTTCTTGATGGTTACTTTGTTAAGTGCTCGATAATCGATGCACATACGCAAGGACCCGTCGTGCTTGCGTTGGAACAATACTGGTGCACCGAATGGGGCCTTGGATGGCCGAATGAACCCCGCGTCCAGCAGCTCCTTGAGTTGCTTGCGGAGCTCTTCCAACTCTGGCGGTGCCATCCTATAAGGCGCCATGGCTGGAGGCCTAGCCCCTGGCTCCAGCTCGATCATATGATCGACTTCCCTTCTTGGAGGAAGTCTCTGAGGTAGCTCTGGAGGCATGACATCTTCGTACTCTTTCAAAACCGCAGCTACCTCCTTCGGAACCTCGCTGGGTTGAGGTCCATCTTCGATCAACATGGCCACAAATGTTGCTTGCCCCTTTTGCACGCCTTTTTTCACTTGAATGGCTGACAACATCTTGGCCTCCACGATCTCCCGAGTGACAGGGACAGAGCATGCTTCTCGATCCTTTGCAATAGTCATCGACCCGTCCCTTTCTAATGTCCATGGCTTCACCGTATCCATGAACTCCATGCCCAGCACCAATGAGAAATCGTCCATTGTGACGACAGTCAGGTCCACCGTCCCCTTCCATTCGCCCAAACGAAGGGAGACGCCTCGTGCTACACCATGGATAGGCACCGGTGCTGTGTTGACGGTCTTCAAGGTGCCTGGCTCCTTTGTGTACTGCACGCCCAGCCTTGTAACTTCCTTCAAAGCAACAAAGTTGTGCGTTGCACCCGTGTCGACGAGTGCCTTTGAAGCCTTGCCATTTACCTTGGCTTCCACAAACATAAGAGTGGATTTCTTCGAACGGGGCAGCGTACTTACCTTAGCCACGTTGCTTTGCTCCACCGTAGCCTTGACACTACTTAGCAAGCGCAAAGTCCCCATTTGCGCCTCATCCCCCGATGATTCCCCGAACGATCCACTCTTGCCAGCGATCATCGCATTGAGCTTCTGTCGCTGTGGGCACTCTCTAGCCCAGTGCGGCCCTCCGCACAAGAAGCAGTCGCGGTTTTTCACCTTGCTATCCGAGAAGGACTGTTTGGCTTTGTCCTTCCTCTCGAACTGCTTGCCGCCGCCGCTACTGCTGCTTCTTTCGGTGGGTTTTGCTCCCCCACCTTTTCCCTTGCTACCGCCGCCACTCTTGCTGTCGCCTTTGTGGCTTTTCGAATCAGCCTTGTATTCGAATAAGGATTCTGCAACTGCGATGGCCTCCGCAAGTGATTGAACGTTGCGTCTATTTAACTCTTGCTCGGCCCATCGTTGTAGTCCATCCATGAAGTAGACGAGCTGAGTCCTCTCCGGCATGTCCGAGACTTCAAGCATAAGAGAAGTGAACTGCTTGACGTACTCTTTGATTGACCCCGTATGCTTCAGTCCACGCAGCCTCTTCATAGCAACTTCCTCCGCATTCTCCGGATAGAATTGCCGCTTGAAATCTGCCTTGAACTCGACCCAAGTCTTAAGCGAGCAAAGACCCTTCTTGATATCCGACTCACGCCTCCTCCACCAAAGGATGGCATCATCACCCAAGTACATGGTGATGGTGGTGATCTTGGACTTATCGTCGTCCAAGCGCATCGCGTCAAAATATTTTTCAACACTCCATAGGAAGTTGTCGAGTTCCCTAGCATCGCGCTTCCCATGGTACCTTGGCGGCTCGGGCACCTTCATCCTTGGTCCCTCTCGTACAGTGGCACTACCTGCCACAGCCGCCTTGCATAGGTTGACGTCCGATTGCAAGGACTCAACCTGCTCCCGGATGGCTTGGAGCTGCCCCATCAGCGTGTCCTTGAGCTGGCCCATCTCGTTGCGCATGACATCCGCAACTTGGTTGACGAGAAGTTGAGTCTCGTTCTTGGCTTCCACAGTGCCAAGCTCAAGGTCATGGACGCGGCTATCGAGTTGCTCGATATCCATAGTGACGCTAGCCAACGTCCCATTGAAGGACTCAACCTTCTGTTCCATCTCCCCGACGCTGTCTTGGAGATCGCCCACGGTTAGCTCCACCTTGGCCATACGATCCTCAAGCATGCTGGTCCGACTAGTCTTTCTTCCAATCTCCTCGGTCACGGACCCTCCAACAACACTCTCTTTGTTTCCCGACATGATCAGATTGCTCCGCACCTAACCTTCGTACACACAGCAGCTAGCACAACGCAACTTCAGCAAGACCGCCCCTACGATCGTCGCTGCTCTGATACCACGTGTCACGTGCTGACCTTTTTCCCTCGACTAACACACTGCCCACTAGTGTCACACTCCCGTCGGACTAACTAGTCAAGGCACTTCGATGCTTGGCAAATACAAAGTGATGCTACGAAAGCTTAAGTGAGGAAAATGTTAAGGCACAAGTGTTTAGGCTTTTTGCAAGAATGCTTTGTATTGCTTGAGAGAGTTGTACAAGTGTTTGATGTTCTCTACAAATGAATGCCAAGGCCTATTTATAGGCCCTTAAAGTCCTAGAGGCTTCTAGCCTAGAACCTTCTACAATCCTCCTTCAAAGGAGTATTCTCTATGCTTCTAGAAAGTTCCCACCTCCAAAGGAACTAAAAAATACAAGGAAGCTTCTAGAAATTACTATACAAATTTGTACAAGGGTGTTCTAGACTCATCCATGCTAGAACACTCTAGAGAAGCTAAGCTAGAATGTCCAAGAGTACTCTAGAACCTTCCGGAGGCATCTTGAAAAGTTTGCTGCACCTTTGGGCCTTTGCGGGCCTCAAAACCCAATTCTGACCCGACCATTGCGCCCATATGATGCCTTGTTGCCTTGGTGAGGGATATTTTTAGAGATGGCTCGTGACACCTCGCTCCCCTAGAATTACACATCAATTAATTAAGTTTGCAAGTGATGGTTTACCTCGAAATTTGTAAAGTGATGGTATACCTCAAAATCCGTGTCAAACATGTAAACTTCTTGATAGATGTATTGGATTTTTGTTTTGTTTTGTTTGTGTGTAGTAAATTTCATTGGGAGGGAGGCATATCAACAAACTATCTATGCAGGGAATTGTCTACCTCAAAATCAAGTTTCAAGATGTTTCATTAAATAATATATTTGTGGTTGATTTAGCTCTGGATTTATCCTTAGTATATTTAGATTGTGACATGTAGTAGACTATTGAGAATAGTTCTCATGATGGTAACTTGGTTGTCTATGAAAGGCAGTGACTACTCCATGCCACTATATATTTTTTCTCATAATTATTGAGTTTGAGTTTAAGGGTTTTGACTTTGAGGGGATTTTGAGAGTTTTCGAGGGAGAGATGGGAGATTTGCAAAAGATTTGAGTGTGATGAGAGATTTGCAAAAGATTTCAAATGGAGGAGGGAGGAACCGTTGTCGATTTGAATGGTGAGGGAAAAAAATGGATGATTTTTATTTATATAGGTGGTGTGAGAAAAAAAGTAGATAGTGTGAGAGAGAGAAAATGGTGGTGTAAAGTATTCGCGGCCTTTATGAAAATGTTACTCATCCTTCCTTACTACAATGATATGTGAGTTAAATGGTAAGAGATTGATAATGTTCACTGTTCATGGTGTGATTGGTCTAAATGAATAATTATCTTATTAGTTTTCGCTTTTTATTGTAGGTATTTGAATTTGGGTTAGGTGTGAACTTTTGTGTTAACTATGAAGTCGTGTTTTTTCATCTTTTGTCTTTGTTATTGTGTTTGATTATAAATGTTACTATGTATATGAAAGAAAGATGAAAACCTAGTATCATAAGCTTTAGGGTCTTAGTGTTTTGATTTGAAAAGTTAAGAATTATAAGTTCTTTCCCATTGCATCCTGCATCTCGGGCATTACTTGCATCTAGATTTATCTGTATATGTATAAACCATATCGTATCATGACATCCTATCATTGTGTATTATTATTGATATTGTGTATTACTGTTGTGTGCATCTATGGTCTACTCATAACAGTGTTAGCTGACTCACAATTTTTTTTTTGTGGCATGTGATTGTACTATTATCGGAGCGCAGATGGAGGAGGTCTTCGAGGCAATGGAGTCATGTTATAAAGTTATTATTATTATTATTATTATTATTATTATTATTATTATTATTATTATTATTATTATTATTATTATTATTATTTCCTTTCTGTAAAATTAGTTTTACATTATGGTACTTAGATGTACTTCTTGTGTTGGTTTAACGATTGGTGTTTTGGTTGTAGCCTCATGTATTCATCTATGTGCAACTCTTTCAATATAATGGCCTATGGATGTATTCAGTATTTATTGGGTTTCAGACACCAATTAATATTTTGGTAATATTCTAGCAGTTTAGATTTTTAATTTGTTTGAGCAAGGATGCATGGACATGTACACGACACAGCGCATCGACAAATTCTAAAAAATTAGGACACGCCATACCATTTTTTTTAATTGGTTTGCTTTCACACCTGCTGTCATCGATTCTATTGATGACCATTATGATGATTTTGTTGGTCAATCTGTATATACATGTGTGGGTGTGGGTGTGTAATGATGTAACGTGTTGTGCCAAACAGCTCAAATACCACCTTGTTATGCAGAGCAACCCTCCAAACTAAAAAATGAACCGATCTGAATGTAGAATGGGTCAATAATTACTTACATCCACCAGAAACATTGCTATCATTTAAGATACTGATTACAAAGATTTTTTTTATCGGGGTATATCGCAAATAGCTAAAAAAATTTGTCAACATATAATTTTACATTTGAAATTAAATGCCCTTTAATATATTCCAATTTGATTTGTGCCCCTCTTCCCA
The DNA here is from genome assembly GCA_963556465.1 of Berberis vulgaris. Classification (NCBI taxonomy): domain Eukaryota; kingdom Viridiplantae; phylum Streptophyta; class Magnoliopsida; order Ranunculales; family Berberidaceae; genus Berberis; species Berberis vulgaris. The sequence continues at coordinate 102,229,602 of OY747125.1, forward strand.
TATTTTTATCTTTTGTGCTTCTATAAAGTAGCTTATTGGATCCATTTCTTTCCCTATAGATTAGATGAAGTTTTGTTTAGAAATTAATGTTTTTTATAGTTAGTTATGTATTGTTCAAATTAAAAAAATATATGTGTTAAAACAATTAATTATTATTAATTAATTATGATTCATTGTTCCGTACGTCCTCCTTCAAACAAAATCTTGACTCCGTCATTGGATTCAAGTAATGAGAGTTCACGTATCTTAACACTTCCAATAACTAGAGAAGACTACGTGTATTTCGGGCTTGACATGCTTAATAGATAATCAATAAAATCACTGATGCGAAAACTACATATTCTTATTCATGGTCTATTCAGTGTCTTTACATGGTGTAGACGATCGGAATTCAAGTGTTAATGGGTTTTATGTCTAAATCATCAAAATGTAGTTTTCATGGTGTTTTTGATAACCATATGAAGAAGAATATTCAACTTGAAATTCTGATGCCCTTTAATAGCAAGCCACTAATCCATCTTGTGGAAGATTTGGATTCTAGATCTGTAGTAACTGAAAGCTACCAATATTCTTAAATTCTGAAATTCTTTTTGTATTTTAAAGTCTTTTTCTATTCTCCATTCCTATCATACATTGGATGGTTAAGTTTGTGAATAATACAAAACCATTGACTCCTGAATATTATTCTTCCATGAGCCTTGCTAGAGAGCCAGGCCGGCCCATCACTATCCATCATTCTAGAGATGCTGAAAATGGGTCCATCTCTAGGATGATAGATGGTGATGAGCCGATCTAGCTCTCTAAAATCAAGGTTCTTCCATAAAAATCCAGGAGGTACTAATTAGGTGTAAATGATTTAGGAGACAACAGACATGTTATGTAGATACTTTGGACTTGATCAAATTACATGGATAAGCAAGCAATTGAATGGTCCACAACTATTTCTGGCGTCTGGTCAGTGATCCCCAAAATATGGCATTTACACATTCCTTATGAGTCAAGTGTTTCTTAATACAGTTTACAATTATCGCTAATATTAGCTACATTTAGGGTGTGTTTGGTTGCATGGAATCGTATGTTTATGGAAATCTATGAGGGGACCCTATATTTTAAGCTAATTTAAAGTATCACTCCGCATTCACCATTTGATTTTGTGATTATCATGTTCATGAGGGTTTCATTCCCACCATTGATCACAAAATTAAATGGTGCATATAGAGTGATACATCAAATTTAGCCTAAAATGTAGGTGTTCCCTCCTAAATTCTCATGGCATAGGATTCCATGCAACAAAACACACCCTTATAGTGTTTCTCTATTTCTCCATTTCTCTACTACAGGTGCAGAGTATTTGAAAAGTTTAGAAGGGTCTACTTTGAGGAATACGTAGTTAATCGGAAAAAGCACGTACATATAATGTTTACAATAATAACAATAAAATGTTACATGAAAAAAAAAAAACTGAAAAAGTGAAAAAGTGAAAAACACCCTAATTAATACACCCTTTCAGTAATCATAAATACATTGTAATGGTTGTAAACAACAGTCAAAATGTAAATGAAAGATACCTTCCCTGACATGCAAAAGCTAAGCTTTCCTCGTTATCAATGCAAGAATTTATGCATACCAGGAACCAAATGCAACCATCTAGTAGATCATTCACTCTGAGATATGCGAACCAGTTACATATGTTTGGATTTGCTTCATCTCAAACGTATTCTCAGGTATATGGTCTACAGCTCCTTTAACAGAAGTATCAAGTAATCCTTCATGAGGTTTTTTCTGTCCTTCAGCTCTTGCAGGTTGCTCACTACCATTAAAATTATTCGATGTTGAAACCGGTTTCTTGAAGTTGAACCACCTGCTGATTCCGGAGATCCTCTTCCTCAAGGATATTGCTGCATAATCTTTGAAACTTCTGTACAATGAGGAAATGACAAAAAGAAGGAGAGCTAAAACTGAAGCGCCTGCCAAGATCACATAGATGCTACGAAAGCTATAGAGTCGCAGTTTGTTTGATGTTACATTTGTTGCAAGAGGGTCTTGACACCTTTCAGAAAGAAACCATTTCTGCTGCAGTTTTTCAATTTCACCATTTTCAGTTAAGCTCAAGACTTCCTTCGAAACATCAGAGAGAAGGGGAGAATATTTTGGGAACACCTGAAGGTCAGAAAGTAATGGATATAAGTTAATGTGAACATAAATGCTACTTGTACGTGTAAGTAAAAATAAGATACAGAAGTATATGACAATTGTTGACTTGTCAAAAAATTTCCTTGTGGGTCTGAAGAAAATGTGACAATGGTGCTTGTATAAACTTCTCTGTTTTATGGTATATAACAGAGGTTTTAAGCAAAATGTAGAAAAGTGATTCCTAATAAGTAAACTTCAATACATGAAGTTCATAAAGAATATCGATGACACCAACTTGTAGAAATTCAAGGCATGTGCTGATAAGGAAGATTTACCCTGAGGTTGAGATTACTACATAATCCTACCGAATGTTCACAGAGTTACAACATTAAACAAGATTTTAATAAACTGTTACAAGGACAGAAATTTCATGCTTAGTTAATCTAGTAACCGCTAAAACGGTGACATTGACGCTCTTCTAAATTTTGAATTAATCATGCATTCAGCTTTTCTAACACTATAAAAGACTATTAAAAAAAATACTATGCAGAGAGAGAGAGAGAGAGTAATACAAAGCCTAATCCCCCTGATGGATAAATTGGTCCAGCAACAGTAAACTCACTACAATATTTGTTGAGAAAGAGATTGATATATGGGATTTCATCCACAATTGCAGAAACTCCTCCTGCTGATAAAGCATTGTAATAATCCTCCACTGTAGAAAGGTTTTTTAGCTCTTTCTCACTGAAGCGCCAATTAGTCTTCAAGAACTCACTCACAAATGATCCATCTTGGTAACCAACAGAGTGTCCATTCTTTTGCAAATATGTTAAATCTGAAATAGTTGGGTTGAGATTCTCAAATGCTAACATTGAAGTGAGGTTCGCTCCATAACTGGTTACAAGTACAAAGATAGCAAATGTCCACACGTTTATCACGAATCTAGAGTAGTTGCTTTCTAGCCTTTCCTCTGTAACACATAAGAAAGTATGTAGGTGTCTTCGCAGATCAGAGAAATGACTTTAAAAAAATAAAAAGTAGACAAGTTTGAAAAGGATGCAACACACAATGCTTGATGTAGAGCACAAACAAGTAGGATTTTTTTTTATGATTCTAAGCTTCTTAGATTGGTCAATAGAGAGTGATCCCAGCAGTGCTGTTCTCACAACACAAAGGAGAAATTGAATTTCATTTTGTTTGATGATGACGACAGTAAAATTTTATCATAACTTCTAATAGATGAGAGTAGGTCATATAAGTTCCTAGTAGTCATTAACATGAACTCAGATGAGAAACTAATACTTACTATGCGCAAATATAACTGTCGAAAACGAAAAAGAGAGTATCTTTCCACATTGTTGCGAAATTGTTCCTTGAAATTCCGGATTTATTCTGTGCTCAAATATCCAGATGACTATCCCCTTCCACAAAAAGAAAGCAATAGTAGTAAACCATAGTTCCTTCTGAAGTGGCTCGAAGAACCACCATAGACCCTGAGTGAATTCATCCTTCTTTGCTGGCACAATCATGCGAATACCAGGGGCTGAATAGGCTGGCGTGAAGCTCACATGTTCTGCCCTACTAGAACGAATGGTTATATCCCCCATCACCATGTCATATTTCTATAAGTAACAAAAAAAAGTAGTTAGTGGATAAAATCCTATACAGTTTCTATCCAGTAGAGCAGGATGTGTAAGCTTATGCTGTTGTGACGAATTCTTCTCCATACGAGTTACCAAGTGATGAACCACAAAAAAAAAAAAAAAAAAAAACTGTTAAGTTCCAGTTCAACAATAATGTCCTAACATGGAAACAAGCATAAAAGTGGTTGAAGTAATCAAAAAGTTGTAGCTCACCTTGAGGTATACTTCGTAGGTAAGATTGTTGTAATTCAAAGATAAATGTTCAGGGTTATGTTCAAAAGCTTCATACTTGTAATCATATCTGAACTTCTCCATCACTTTCTTAAATACATCCACTGAGAAACCATCCACTTTCACTTCCACAACCATTGAACTATGTCTGACATGAGTCACATTTAAGAACTGAGGAAAGACAGGTTTATGTGGGACTCCTACTCTGAGTATTCTAGCATAAGGAACTTCTATCGATCCTCCAGGCCAAACAACATCACCTAGATTCTTCTCATTGTCAGTATTCATCGCCGTGATTTTTGAGCTCAGCCTATGAGAAAGACCACTTGGTGTCCAATATCCAACTCTGGGTGGACTTCTCCCCAAATTTATGATCTCGAAAGAAGACAATTGTAATTGCCTATCCACGAACTGAACTTTGCCGCTTAACCCAGTGAACTGGGTTGCAATAACAGACTGCAACAATTCAGAACCAATTGATGAGACATCGTTGTTGAATACAGTCAACCTATTCCTTGCTATTGATCTATTAGATGACGACGGTGATAGGAGGTTTCTTTCCAAATGAGAACTTGTTCTATTAACAGCCATTGCTAAAAGAAATATAGAATCATATGCCCAATACATATTTGGTTCCAATTGGGGCGGTTTGAGGCCATTCTGGCGTCTCCATCGATATTTGAACTTCCGGAGAGACTCTGATGGTGGCACATATGATTTCAAACCTATAACACCTTCCATGGACCGCAAAACAGAGGAGTTCATGTAGCCCAATTGATTGTTGAGCTCGTATGTAGTGATCCATGCATAACTTTGCATCATTCCAGCCTGGTTCACATTTACAAAGAAACGAGCACCAAGAGGAAGCGGCAAATGAACAATGAATACCCTCATATTTGAGCCCTTTAACTTAGACAGTGCCTCATTGGTTGTTGTGCTATTTGCATTATATGGTAGGACAGTCTTAAAACTTAATAGGACACCAATCTCATGAAATGCATCAGAGAGGAATGGTAGAATAGCAGCACCACTTTGGCTGTCATCATGGATGATGGCTACTTCCTTCCATCGGTAATGTTTGACAATGTCAACTAGTGCAGAAACTTGAGATGATTTGTTTTGACCAAGATGAAAAAAATAAGGAAGACGACTTGAAGAACTAAAGAAGCTGACTGGGGAGAAAGAAAGTATTGGTACATGAGCTTTGTTTCCAATGTAGGCACTAAAATCTGCTTCTGAAATCTCGGGGCTTATAATTGCCTTCACCCTTTTATTTTCAATCAAATCCAATGCTGCAATGAGAAGATTTTAATTAGCATACACTTTCATCACTAATAGTTACAATTTGAAGGTGCTGGTTATAAGTTTTATTATAGGAAACAAAAACATGCATGACTAAATTTGCTGGCATGATCATGATATATGTTGTGGGATAACTTTGTTGCGAAAACACAAAAGAAATGAGTGAATGCTTGCAAATACCTGCAGCTTAAAAGAAGTAATTGAAATATTTTCTTCGGTGGTTTCTATATAGTAACTATTTTTCCTAATTCATAACATCTTACATACCTGCAGCTGCACTGTTCATGACATCTCCTTTTGAATCCCTTACATTGAGAACAAGCTTGGAGCTAAGGTTTCCATGAATAGCATAAAATTCGGCGAGTGCCACGGAAATACTCATATTTACCACCTTACCCATAGCTGAATTTAGATCAAGAATCACTCCCACATCGAATGTGCAGGTGTTGATGGTGCAGCTGCTCTGAGCATTTGTTGAATGACCACAGATGTTTAATGAGAAACAGAAAAAAAAGACCATATTGAAAGTTAACAAATTCATGGCTAAACTATAATTGGTCCCAGTGTTGCAAAGGTTAAACTTAAGGCTGTATTAAACCTGAATTTATATCGGTATATAAGTCTAATTTGCACCCAAGGTTCTAGGTATTTGCGTCCAAGGTTCTAGGTATTTGCGTGTGTATCTCAATGTAATTGTAAACACTTCCAGCTACTAAAGAGAAGAATGTATATCAGGATGGTCATAATGAACGTATAATTAAAATTTTATATACATATGTACGTGGCAGATTCTATTATCTCAATTCTCAAGGTGAATATTCCTTACGCAGTGCTGACAATTTGAACTCAAGTCATTATCATGGAAATATAGTTTTCATGTTTGCACCATATGAAGAAGGATTCCTTCAGCTTGACCTGTAAGCCTGTAACTAGTAGTAGAGTGGCGGTGAACATTCCACACAATTATGTGTTGTAGAATTCTATTGGCTATGCATGTATACAAAAGATATTTTCCCATTAGGACAAATGCCGGACTACATAAGCCAAAACACTCCTGTGGAATTTCTATAAGAATCCAATAGATATATATTGGGTATAAAGAATCTAGGAGACCAGTACTTTGACTTGGGCAAATTTCCAATAATATTGGTTGACATATGAACATCAATCAATATATGAGAATTTTGCTAATTAATTCACAAGTCCTCTTAATATTTCTCAAAGACTGGTTAGAATTAGAGACTTGGAGAATGACATCTTAACTTGTAGAGGGGGGCACAAGTATTTTGTTAGGAGATGAGCCCGAGCAAACGGTTCTAAAAGTGATATTTGGAAATGTAAAGTGGGATATCAATTTAGCCTAAAATGTAAGGGTACCCTCATGAATTCAAAATTATATTTTCTCAATTCTCAAGGTGAATATTCCTTACGTTGTGCCAACAATTTGAACTCAAGTCATAATCATGGAAATATAGTTTTCATGTTAGACATTTCTACATAGCCAAACATGGCTCTTAAGAATTTTCATTTCATGTTAAGGCCTAGCTCTTAAGAATTTTCATTTATTGTTTTCACCATATGAAGAAGGATTCCTTCAGCTTGACTTGTACGGTTGTAACTAGTAGTAGTAGTGGTGGTGAACATTCCACACAATTATGTGTTGTAGAATTCTATTGGCTAATGCGTGTATACAAAGATATTTTCCCATCAGGACAAATGTGGGATTACATAAGCCAAAACATTACACATCCACAATTAGATTTTGTAATTAATGGTGGAAATGGAAGTCTCATGAACATGAGAATCACACTTCAATTCCCACAATTAATCACAGAATCTAATTGGGAATATAGAGTGATATATCAATGATTATGAATTTCCTATATTTCATCTCCTTCATTAAAATTTTATATACATATGTACGTGGCAGATTCTATTTTCTCAATTATCAAGGTGAATATTCCTTACGCGGTGCTGACAATTTGAACTCAAGTCATAATCATGGAAATATAGTTTTCATGTTTGCACCATATGAAGAAGGATTCCTTCAGCTTGACCTGTAAGGTTGTAACTAGTAGTAGAGTGGTGGTGAACATTCCACACAATTATGTGTTGTAGAATTCTATTGGCTAGGCATGTATACAAAGATATTTTCCCATTAGGACAAATGCGGGACTACATAAGCCAAAACACTCCTGTGGAATTTCTATAAGAATCCAATAGATATATATATTGGGTATAAAGAATCTAGGAAACAAGTACTTTGGCTTAGTCAAATTTCCATTAATTTTCGTTGACATATGAATGATCAATAAATACATGAGAACTTTCCTAAGTAATTCACAAGTCCTCTTAATATTTCTCAAAGACTAGTTAGAAATAGATACTTGGAGAATGACATCTTAACTTGCAGAGGGAGGCACAAGTATTTTGTTGAGGGAGATGAGCCTAAGCAAACGGTTCTAAAAGTGATATTTGCGCCTCGAGACTTTGTGGTAGCATGGAAAATATTGAGAATATTCTCATGATTATGCCATTGAATATGGTATTGAGAATATTCTCATGATTATGCTATCAATTATGATTATGTGAATATTATACTTTAGGATGATTGCTTTGTATAAGGAAGTTAGCAGATTGTTAGGGTGATTAGGAGTTGCCTATATTGGCAGAATAGCTTGTATATAAACAGCAATAGAACAATGAAAAGGGCAGAGCATCATTCTCACTGTTATTTGTCATGGTATCAGAGCTTAATGAATTCATCATCAATATCACATTTCTTGGTTTCTTTGAATCAAGGAGATGTCTGGCTTTACCTTTAGGAGAAGCTTATGAAGACTGATCATTCTGTCAAATGAGCACAGACCCCATCTGGAGATGAAAGACTGTTGAATTATGTTCTTCCACACTTTGAACACCCAATTATGAAGTTTCGCCATCTTTATCAGCATACTCGAGCAAGGGCGATCTGTCTTGTGGAGTATAACTATCACACTGGATTGGAAGCTGAGTTGCCTGTCTGACTAGATCTATCTCAGCCTTGGAGAGAAGCTCCAATTGAGACACAGGAATAACAGTTGATCACTCGGTCCAGACTCTTCTTCTGTTTCGATGAAGATTCATATTGTTGTTGTTAGGGGTGGGCACGGGACGGGATGGGACGAGATATACCCATCCCTATCCCATCCCGTTCATACGGGATCGGGACGGGACGGGATCAGCGGCATCCAAAAAATTTGAAGATACGACAAGAGCCGTGTAAAAAATGAGTCTGTTATTTATTCAGTTGGGAAAGTGAATAGTCTGGCTGACTTAGTTGACATTCCAAATTGCAAAGTTGGAACCCTCCCCTGTCAGTATTTTGGTCTTCCTTTAAGGGCAAAATTCCAGGCAAGTGTGGGAAGGTGCGGTTGATAGAATTAACAATAGGCTAGCATTTTGGAAGAGAACTTACATTTCTAAGGCTAGCAGACTGACTCTAAAAAAACACTATTGCTAGTATTCCAGTTGACATGATGTCCATTATTTCTATGCTTGTTTCTTTAGCAAATGTAATTGAAAAGATCTACAGAGATTTCTTGTGGGGCTCAAAGGGCTCTTCCAACTCCAGAGTTTAGGGCCATTTTAACATCTCTACTAGGAGGGCAGGTAATATTTCTGAACTTTACTTGGTATGCACAACAACTCCAGCTCTTGGGACTTGGCTTTTAGAAGAGGGATCAGAGATGTTGAAATGCCTACAAAATAGGCTAAAAGTTGGATAAAAATAATAAATATGATACATGTAAATACTGAGCTTCTTCACTGCAGTATCATAGAACACTTAAATGCATTCTTTATGTAAATATGAACACTTGAAGTAATATCATAGATACTGCATATTCATAGAACACTTAAATATGATACTGCATTAGAACACTTAAATGCATTAGAACTCTTTATTCAAATCATAGTTGAATTGTTACAGAATACAAACATAAGACCTAAATAAGATACAAACAGGGTACCTAAACAGAATACAAACAGTGTAACTGTGTAAGGGCTCCTACAAAACAAAAAGAACAAGGTGAAATTTTCTTTAAACAAATTTGATCAAACAAATCACGCCTATCTCATTAAAAGCTAAAAACAAAGACCTAAATAAGATGTCATTGAAAGCTTAAAACCAAACAAAATTAGAGCCCTGTCAAACAATTTTCTTTAAACAAAGACCTAAAGAAGATCTCATTGAAATCTAAAAACCTAACAAAATTAGGACCCTGTCAAACAATTTTCTTTAAACAAAGACCTAAAGAAGATATCATAAAAAGCTAAAAACCTAACAAAAAAACCTAACAAAATTAGGACCCTATCAAACAATTTTCATCTCACTCTTTTCATCTGATCAACCCTAAGACTACAACCCTAAGAAAACCACAAACACCCAAGATTTTCAATCATCAACCGAAACGAGAAAGGTGTTTTTCTTGCATCTAGCAACAGAATCAAGCAAATAAAAAAGCATATAGAAACATCAATACTGTAAAAACATAAAAAAGTAGAGATTCAAAGCATATAGGGTATTCTTTTTTACCTGAAATCGGTGAAGGGGAAGAGATGATGAGAGAGTGAGATCAGATGAAAAGAGATGAATTCGGATGAAGCGTGTGCGAGTGAGAACAACCTCTTCTCTGCTTTTGTTTGTTGTTCATTTGCTATAACCCTAAAATCGAACCAAAAGATTCATCAAGATCCTCCTTAAAGATGAATAAAATTGGGTAAATCGACTCAAATCAATATTACAAAGCTTCGATCTTTGCAGATTTCAAAGAGATTTATAGGGTTTTCTTTTTTACCTGAAATCGGTGAAGGGGAAGAGATGAATCAGATGATGACTGATGAGAGAGTGAGCTCAGATGAAAGGAGATGAAGTCGGATGAACTGATGAAGCGTGTGCGAGTGTGCGACAGTGCGAGTGAGAAGAACCTCTTCACTCTTCAGTCTTCTGATCTTCTCTGCTTTTGTTTGTTGCTAATTGTTATAACCCTAAAAAAAGCGACATGCTTTTGTTTGTTAGAGTCTTAGAGATATGTTTTACACTTTTACACTTTTACCTTTTAATTCAGAGAGATGAGACTTGAGAGAGTGAGAACAGTGGGATATTCATGGAGATGTGTGAGATATTCATAGAGATGCTAAAAAATTAAATATGTTATATACATCAGTATATTTGTATGGGCATCCACAATTCTAAAATAAATAATTAAATAAATATATTAATAATTAATATTAATAAATTAGTTTGGGACGAGACGGGATTGGCGGGATTGAAAATCTCCATCTCATCCCATCCCATTCTAGATCAAGACGGGACGGGATCTCGGGATGGGATGCCCACCCCTAGTTGTTGTTGTTCGTTCGCTGCTACTTGATTACTAATAATCTCAACTCCATTGGCGGTAGTAGCTCCTGCTGCTGCAGTTGAGGAAGTGTTCTGAATTGAATCCATTGTTTTGGCAGCAGAAGCAGAAGGTGGATACGTTCTTCCTTTGATCAAAAGTTGAATTACCTAGCCAAGCTCAGGGTCCTGGACAACAGTTCCATTGCAGCAAAACTCTTTCTTCAGGTCCTTAAGGATCTTATTGTAGCTAAATTCCTTCTTCAATCCTTGCACTGTTGTCAGACTTGAACACCGATCATGGTTGGCGGTGACGTTCCTACTGGTGAAACTCGGAAGACGATTTCACCTTACGACATCACTTCTCTTGATAATCCCGGACTTTCAATTAATTAGGTTCAATTGAAAGGGAACAATTATGATGAATGGGCTCGTTCGTTTCTAACGGCCTTGAAGGCCCGGAAGAAATTCGGGTTCATTGACGGAACTATCACACAACCTGGCGAGCAGTCACGAGACCTCGAAGACTGGTGGACTGTCAACTCGTTTTTGGTGTCCTGGATCCGAAATACCATCAAACCTACGCTACGCTCCACTATCTCTCATGTGGAAATAACGCAGGATCTCTGGAATGACATCAAGGATCGATTCTCCATTACTAGCAGACCGCGGATTCAACAACTGAAATCAGATCTTGCAGATTGCAAACAGAAGGGGCAGACCATAATGGACTACTATGGGCAACTCAATCAACTTTTGGATGAACTGGGTAATTTCGAACAATTGCCGACGTGCAAGTGCGGGAAGTGTACCTGCAATCTCGTTTCGATTCTTGAGAAAAAACGGGAGGAAGAAAAAGTACATTTGTTTCTTATGGGTTTGGATGACAATTTGTACAGAACGGTGAGATCCAACATATTGGCTCAAGATCCGTTGCCAAACATGAACAAGGTATACTCAATTCTCATCCAAGAGGAGCTAGTAAAGAAAATCGCTCGCGGCAAGGAAGAACGAAGGGAAATTATGGCCCTCGCCACACGAAAAATGTTCTTTATGTGTCAGGGCTAACATGCAATTTCATTTATGTGTCGCAATTGATTGATCACTATAATTGTTTTGTCCAATTCACTAATGATCTGTGTGTTATACAGGACCGCACTTCGTGGATACTGATTGGTGCGGGTGAACGACGCAATGGACTCTATTACTTCCGAGGGCTGCCACAGGTTCACGCAATAAAGTCCAATGATGTGGTGTCTCTTGATCTATGGCACCAGCGACTGGGTCATCCATCTCTACAAGTAACAAAGTTAGTTCCCGAAGTAAGTTTTAATGAAACGAAAAATTGCTTGAATAAAAATTGTGATGTCTGCCAGAGAGCAAAGCAAAGTAGAGATAAGTTTCCTGTTAGTGAACATAAAGCTTAGACTATTTTTGAACTTATTCACACTGATTTATGATGACCTTATAGAACAACTTCTTCTTGTGGTGCTTCTTATTTTTTGACCATTGTTGATGATTTTTCCTGTGTTGTATTGATTTACTTACTTGTTGATAAGAAAGAGGTCTCCCATACTCTTCAAATGTTTTTCTTGATGGTTAAGAGACAATTTGATAAAGAGGTAAAAACTTTGCGGAGTGATAACGACACTGAATTCACTTGCTTGCGACAATATTTTCTTGATCATGGGATTTTTTTCAAACATCTTGTGTGGGAACACCTCAACAAAATGGGCGAGTTGAACGGAAACACCAACATATTTTGAATGTAGCTCAGGCACTGTGTTTTCAGGGCTCTCTTCCTATTGAGTTTTGGGGAGAATGTGTATTGACGGCTAGATACTTGATAAATAGGATTCCCTCCTTGGTCTTGAATGGAAAAACACCCTATAGTGTCCTATATGGCAGCACACCCACTTACGATCACTTGCGCATTTTTGGGTCCTTGTGTTATGCGCATGTGCAGACGGGGGATAAGTTTGCCAGTAGAAGTCGAAGGTGCGTCTTTGTTGGGTATCCTTATGGAAAAAAGGGGTGGCATTTGTATGACTTGGAGAAACGAGATTTCTTTGTTTCTCATCATGTTGTATTCTCGGAAGGAGTTTTTCCCTTTGCAGATAATTTTAATTTAGACCACGATGGTCTGCCTAATATCGAGGCGGTTCACGAGGACTTTGAGGAGACATCTACCCCTGTTTTGAAGGGGGGTGTCGAGGAGTTTGTACAGCCGGATGTGGCTGTTGGGCAGCCGGCATGTGCCGAGGAGTTTGTTCAACCAAATAGGGCTGTTGGGCAGTCGGCGTGTGCCGAGGATGGGGAAAATGCTGGTGCCGAGGCGTTTGTACAGCCGCATGAGGCTGCTGGGCAGCCAGTTTGTGCGAACCAGGAGGACAACCCGGACGCAAGTCAGGAAGATGTGTTGGGCAGGGGTCAATGCAGAAGGCAAGCCTCGGTACGACTCCGTGATTATGTTACTCATACCATTCGGAAATGAGTCCATCCGTACCAGCTTCACCCATACCACAACATTCCTCAGGTACACCCTATCCTATAGCACATTATGTGAATTGTGATAATTTTTCTATGCGACATAGACATTTTCTTGCAGCCTTGACAGCAAATCGAAAACCTTTGTGCTATTCTGAGGCAGCGAAAGACAGCCGCTGGAGGGATGTCATGCGACGAGAAATTGAGGCTCTTGAGATTAATGAAACCTGGGTTGTAGCAGAATTGCCACCAGGAAAGAAAGCTCTAGGATGCAAGTGGGTATACAAAATCAAGTATAATTCTGATGGTACCATTGAGTGATTGAAGGCTCGGCTGGTTATTTTTGGGAATCATCAAATTTAAGGAATTGATTATACAGAGACAATGTCGGTCGCGCCACGCCACCCCTCCTCGCCTTATTTATCTCCTCCCCTATTCTTCTCATCTCTTCCACTCTTATTTTTCTTCTATTTTCTTCATCTTCTTCTCCTCTTTTCTCAAGAACAATACATGAAGGGACGAAACAACAACACCCACCCCGCCCCACTGCCAGTCGCACAACCCCTCTCAGTCCTCTGTTTGTTAATTTTTTTTATTTATTTTATAGAGACATTCGATGACATGCAATGAATGTCGTGAGATCCGATTAGAAACATGTCGTTGAATGTCTCTATTTTTTCCTCAATTGTAGCAGATCCTGTGAAGGGGAGACCCACAAATGCAGCAGTCGCTACGAGCCTAAGTTTCCAAATCACAGGATCTGTTGCGGCTGAGAAAAAAGACATTTGACGACGTGCAATGCCTGTCATTAATCAGATCTCGTGACTTGGGGAATGATTCCCGCCATGACTTGTCTCTTTTATAACGTCTCTCTTCTCGAAGGAAAAATGCCCATTGGGCCTTTAACTTTATTTATGGTCTGTTACTTAATGCCTCTTTGGGCTTTAGTGACTGAACTTGTTATTCATATTTAGTATGAGGTGTCTGTTCCTCATAATGGATGATTTCTCCACGTGTACGACCGTGATCAAGGGACTAATTGATGTATCTTTAATGTTTGATTGTATCTTGCAGGGAGATTGATCAATTAATTAAGTTTGATCAATATTTGATTGTATCTTGCCGGGAGATTGATCAATTAAGAGCCTTGCCAGGGAGTCCCTAGAATTACACATCAATTAATTAAGTTTGCAAGTGATGGTTTATCTCGAAATTTGTAAAGTGATGGTATACCTCAAAATCCGTGTCAAACATGTAAACTTCTTGATAGATGTATTAGATTTTTGTTTTGTTTTGTTTTGTTTTGTTTTGTTTTGTCTTGTGTGTAGTAAATTTCATTAGGAGGGAGGCATATCAACAAAGTATCTATGCAGGGAATTGTCTACCTCAAAACCAAGTTCCAAGATGTTTCATTAAATAATATATTTGTGGTTGATTTAGCTGTGGATTTATCCAAGTATATTTAGATTTTGACATGTAGTAGAATATTGAGAATAGTTCTCATGATGGTAACTTGGTTGTCTACGAAAGGTAGCGACTACTCCACGCCACCATATCTTTTTTCTTATATTTATTGAGTTTGAGTTTAAGGGTTTGGCTTTGAGGGGATTTTGAAAGTTTTCGAGGAAGAGATGGGAGATTTGCAAAAGATTTGAGTGTGATGAGAGATTTGCAAGAGATTTCGAATGGGGGAGGGAGGAACCGTTGTCAATTTGAATGGTGATGGGAAAAAATGGATGATTTTTATTTATATAGGTGGTGTGAGAAAGAAAGTAGGTAGTGTGAGAGAGAGAAAATGGTGGTGTAAAGTATTTGTGGCCTTTACGAAAATGTTACTCATCCTTCCTTACTACGATGATATGTGAGTTAAATGGTAAGAGATTGATAATGTTCACTGTTCATGGTGTGATTAGTCTAAATGAATAATTATCTTATTAGTTTCCGCTTTTTATTGTAGGTATTTGAATTTAGGTTAGGTGTGAACTTTTGTGTTAATTATGAAGTCGTGTTTTTTCATCTTTTGTCTTTGTTATTGTGTTTGATTATAAATGTTACTATGTATATGAAAGAAAGATGAAAACCTAGTATCATAAGCTTTAGGGTCATAGTGTTTTGATTTGAAAAGTTAAGAATTATAAGTTCTTTCCCATTGCATCCTGCATCTCGGGCATTACTTGAATCTAAATTTATCTGTATCTGTATAATCCATATCGTATCATGACATCCTATCATTGTGTATTATTATTGATATTGTGTATTATTGTTGTGTGCATCTATAGTCTACTCATAACAGTGTTAGCTGACTCAGTTTTTTTTTTTTTTTTGGCATGTGATTGTACTATTATTGGAGCGCAGATGGAGGAGGTCTTCAAGGCAATGGAGTCATGTTATAAAGTTATTATTATTATTTTTTTTTTCCTTCTGTAAAATTAGTTTTACATTATGGTACTTATATATACTTCTTGTGTTGGTTTAACGATTGGTGTTTTGGTTGTAGCCTCATGTATTCATCTATGTGCAACTCTTTTAATATAATGGCCTATGGATGTATTCAGTAAGGGTTTCAGATACCAATTAATATTTTGGTAATATTCTGGAAGTTTAGATTTTTAATTTGTTCGAGCAAGGATGCATGGACACGTACACGACACAGCCAATCGATAAATTCTAAAAAATTAGGACACGACATACCATTTTTTTTAATTGGTTTGCTTTCACACCTGCTGTCATCGACTCTATTGATGACCATTATGATGATCCTGTTGGTCAATCTAATTACTCACTTGAAGGTCCAAAACCTGTATATACATGTGTGAGTGTGGGTGTGGGTGTGTAATGATGTAACGTGTTGTGCCAAACAGCTCAAATACCACCTTGTTATGCAGAGCAACCCTCCAAACTAAAAAACGAACGGATCTAAATGTAGAATGGGTCAATAATTACTTACATCCACCAGAAACATTGATATCATTTAAGATACTGATTAAAAAGATTTTTTTATCAGGGTATATCGCAAATAGTTAAAAAAAAATTGTCAACATATCTATCTACATTTGAAATTAAATGCCCTTTAATATATTCCAATTTGATTTGTGCCCCTCCTCCCATATTTTTATCTTTTGTGCTTCTATAAATTAGTTTATTAAATCCATTTCTTTCCCTATAGATTAGATGAAGTTTTGTTTAGAAATTGATGTTTTGTATAGTTAGTTATGTACTGTTCAAATTAAAAATATATATATGTTAAAACAATTAATTATTATTAATTAATTATGACTCATCACTCCGTCCTCCTTCAAACAAAATCTCGACTCCGTCATTGGATTCAAGTAATGAGAGTTCACGTGTCTTAACACTTCCAATAACTAGAGAAGACTACGTGTATTTCGGGCTTGACATGCTTAATAGATAATCAATAAAATCACTGATGCGACAACTACATATTCTTTTCTTTTTTTTTTAAATTGGGATGGTGACCCATTTTATTCATTTAAAAATCAACGCCCGAAGGCTACATGACTGACCCTATAGAGATAATTAAAAGGCCAAAACAAAATCTCACAAAAGATAGAATTCACCAAAACAAACCTAGACTCAGTCTTTGTACCTATTATTTTCTTTCCTAATTCTATTGGATTTTCGGGGACAACTGCTGATAACTTTGGTGTAACGCCTCATCTTTCCGTCTGACATAGCCCCTAAATCCAAATCATTGTTTGCTGCCTGTGGACCTAGCTCAGATTCTGAGTTGACTTCATCACTATCCTCGCTAGTCATTTCGAGTGTATCGATTTTCGGCAGTCTAAGTTGCCCATTTTCTTTGAGGCGAGATATAGCCTTATTCAAGTTGTCGCTGATTCGTTTATAATCCGGGGAATTTTTGATACCGTATTTGTCAAAACGTTTCTTGAACCCGATCACAGCCTGAAGATCATCATTGTTCTCTGGTGTGATGCAGAGCGCTGCCATGGAGCCAGGAGCCGGGTTGAGACAAGCCCCGTCCTCTACCTTGGGTGAGGCCATGGCCTCTGTCTTGGTGCTTGCATCCCTCGGCCTCCCTGAATCGGCATGCATCACTGTATCGCTTGCCGTGTCTCGCGACACTGCCACAAGAATATGCTTAGCAAGGTGATTGCTAGTGTCTCCTGAGTCGACAGTATCCTCCTGTAGCAACGAATGTGCTTGTGGACCAATAACATTCTCAATCTCCGAAACTGTATACCCCGCCTCCAAGAGGCAATCCTCCGTAGATTCTGGTACAACCACGGCACTGTCAAGAGCCATTGCCGTGTCCAGCGGCTTATCCTCTTGAGCACCCTCATTTTCATCGATATTCTCTATAAGTGACTCGAATTTGTTTGACAACACCACCGTTGCTGGAGCGGTGGCCACTGGCTTCTTATCCCCAATTTCCTCGTTAATCTCCGTACCCGTGTCATTTTTTACACCACTCGTACCCACCTCTTGGATGGGTAATTTTTCTTTTTTGGTAACTGGTATGAATTGTTGCTTGACAGTATTGGTTTCGACTTTTGGGTTGACTACCTTCGCTGCTTGACCTAGGGCAGAAGCTCTTTCATCGCCCTGTAGGCCCAACTTTTTTCTACAAAAATCCTCCTGATGCCCTATCAAGGAGCAAAAATCACAGTATTTGAAGCCTGGATATTCTATCTTCTGCCAGAAGCCCCTATTATTAGCCCCACAATGGCACCGATATCTGGTCCTCCTTCAAACTGAAACCATCATGCCAACGAAAGGCTTTGAACCGAATTCCACGAATAAAAAAGGAGTCTCTCGATAGAACTTTCTTGGCTTCCACCTCGGATTGAAGTCGAACTAACACGTGCCGTTGATTCAGTAAACCAAGCGAAAAATCTCCTAGAATTCCCCAAGTTCTGTGAATCGAATCTCGGATATCTTCCAGTGTTGGTCGATAGCTAGAGAACTTCAAAACAATCACATGTTTTTCCATGAAGGCTTCGCCACGTACTTCGTCCGTGGCCGTAAGCCCAATTGCTGGGCGAAAGAGGGTTTACCCGTTCCCCCATTACCAGATCCCCCCGCTGTGGAGGGAGGGATGTTGGCCGGCGGCGCCGCCATCGCATCCAAAGGACGGCGTATCTAGCCCTGCATCCAGCGTCAACCAAAAAAATTGACGCGTATCGGTTGTGGCCTGAGAGAACTCGCCTGAGACAGAGATCTCGCCTGAGAGATCCCTCGCCTGAAATACAGATCTTGCCGGAACTCGCCTGAGAGAGAGCTTGACAGAGAGCTCGCCTGAGAGACAGAGAGCTCGCCTGATAGGGCCCAGATCTCGACGAAACCTGCTCGACAGATCGCTGCTCGACAGATCGCTGCTCGACAGATCTCTGCTCGCGAAACGTGCTCGACAGATCTCTGCTGCGCGACAGATCTTGACGGCCTTCTGTTGCTGCCACGGTGAAGAGGTGCTGGCCGCCTGCGCAATCGCTGGCCGCTCTCGCCTCTCTTTTCTCGCCTGCGCTATCTCTCCCCTCTCTTTTCTCGCCTGCGCTATCTCTCCTTAACATCAGAGTTTTCAAAAAGAAAGATGACCTTCGTGACTTTTGTTCCTCCCTCAACAGAAGAATACGGTATGTCAACAACTACATATTCTTATTGATAGTCTATTCAGTGTCTTTACATGGTGTAGACGATCGGAATTCAAGTGTTAATGGGATTTATGTCTAAATCATCAAAATGTAGTTTTCATTGTGTTTCTGATAACCATATGAAGCAGAATATTCAACTTGAAATTCTGATGCCCTTTAATATCAAGCCACTAATCCATCAACTTGTGGAAGATTTGGATTCTATAGTAGCTGAAAGCTACCAAAATTCTTAAATTCCGAGTCTTTTTGTATTTTAAAGTCTTTTTCTATTCTCCATTCCTATCATACATTGGATGGTTAAGTTTGTGATTAATACAAAACCATTGACTCCTGAATATTATTTGTCTTGTATAGTTCTAACGGACCTACATACTCTGATAGCATGGATTCTTCCATGAGGGATCCATCTCTAGGATGAAAGGATTGTGATGGACCAGCCTGGCTCTCTAGAATCAGGATTCTTCCATAGAAATCCAGGAGGTATTAATTAGGTGTAAATGATTTAAGAGACATCAGACATGTTATGTAGATACTTTGGACTTGATCAAATTACTTGGATAACCAAGCAATTGAATGGTCCACAACTATTTCTCCAAGGGATAGACTTTGGTGTCTGGTCAGTAATCCCCAAAATATGGCATTTACACATTCCTTGTGAGCCAAGTGTTTCTTGATATAGTTTACAATTATCACTAATATTAGCTACACTTAGGCCTCGTTTTGTTCCTCGATGTAATGAGAATCAGAATGGTAATGATAATAAGAATGAGAATGAAAATGGTAATGGTAATGGGAATGTGTATGTTTGGTGTACATATGAATCACAATGGTAATATCATATGACATTGTTTCGTATGTGAATATATGATAGGAATGGAATGGGAATGAATTGTATCTTTACTGTGAGACCCTTGTGTGGGCGAACCTGAGGGGGAAGGTGAGGGTGAGGGTTGGAGCCCAATAGGCCTGTGGATTCCAAGAGGGGTTGGACTAGCTACCAAGGAGAGATCATAGTCCCACATCGCCTGGGTGCTAGATGGTGATGTGTTATATATGTGCGAGGTTGGATCCTCATAATAAGAGACATTTTAAAGCCGTGCGGGCCAGTTGGGCCCAAAGCGGACAATATCTTACTGTGCGGATCGGGTCGTTACAGAATGGTATCGGGGCCTGACCCAGCCGGAAATGTGCCGACGTGGATGTTGGGCTTGTGTGGCCAATGAGGACGTTGGGCCCTAAGAGGGGTGGACTGTGAGACTCTTGTGTGGGCAGACCTGAGGGGGAAGGTGAGGGTGAGGGTTGGAGCCCAATAGGCATGTGGATCCCAAGAAGGGTTCGACTAGCTACCAAGGGGAGATCATAGTCCCACATCGCCTGGGTGCGAGATGGTGAAGTGTTATATATGTGCGAGGTTGGATCCCCATGGTAAGAGGTCTTTTAAAGCCGTGCGAGCCAGTTGGGCCCAAAGCGGACAATATCTTACTGTGCGGATCGGGTCGTTACATATTATAACAATGGATTTTATATAAAGGAAATTATATACAAATTAAAATTTGGAGCACCATAAATAGAAATGCAACTGTATTACATAATAATTCCAACAAATAATAAAAACGGAAATTATATACAAATTAAAATTTGGAGCACCATAAATAGAAATGCAACTGTATTACATAATAATTCCAACAAATAATAAAAACAATGGCATATACATAATAGGGTTTTGTTGAGCAAGGAGGGTAAGAAAGTCTTTTCAAGTTGCATTGACCATTACAATGGGGAATGTAATCTCCATTCTAGGGGTTGGGATCGGAATGACTATTACATTGAAATCCGTAATATTCATTCCCATCACATCACTTTTTTGCCCAACGAAACATTGGTTTGTATTGACCATTACAATTACAATGGTCAATGCCCAACCAAACACGCCCTTAGGGTGTGTTTGGTTACATGGAATCGTATGTCTATGGAAATCTATGAGGGGACTCTATATTTTAAGGTAATTTGAGGTATCACTCCATATTTACCATTTGATTTTGTGATTATCATGTTCATGAGGGTTTCATTCCCACCATTGATCACAAAATTAAATGGTGGATGTAGAGTGATACATCAATTTAACCTATAAAATTTAAGTGTCCCCATCTAAATTTCCATTACATAAGACTCCATGCAACCAAACACACCCTTATAGAGTTTCTCCATTTCTCCATTTCTCTACTACAGGTGCAGAGTCTTTGAAAAGTTTAGAGGGTCTACTGTGAGGAAGACGAAGTTAATTGGAAAAAGCACATACATATAATGTTTACAATATAATAACAAAAAAATGTTACATAAAAAATAGAAACTGAAAAAGTAAAAAACACCCTAATTAATATACACTTTCAGAAATCATAAATACATTGTAATGGTTGTAAACAACAGTCAAAATGTAAATGAAAGATACCTTCCCTGACATGCAAAAGCTAAGCTCTCCTCGTTATCAATGCAAGAATTTATGCATACCAGGAACCAAATGCAACCATCTAGTAGATCATTCACTCTGAGATATGCGAACCAGTTACATATGTTTGGATTCGCTTCATCTCAAACGTATTCTCAGGTATATGGTCTACAGCTCCTTTAACAGAAGTATCAAGTAATCCTTGTAGAATTATTCGATGTTGAAACCGGTTTCTTGAAGTTGAACCACCTGCTGATTCCGGAGATCCTCTTCCTCAAGGATATTGCTGCATAATCTTTGAAACTTCTGTACAATGAGGAAACAAAAAAAAGAAGGAGAGCTAAAGCTGAAGCGCCTGCCAAGATCACATAGATGCTACGAAAGTGTGAAATAGGAAACATACCTGTTTTGTGAAACAGGAAACTGTTTCCCAAACAGGAATAGGAAACTGTTTTCTGGAAACAGGAAACAAATTCCGAAAACAGCAATTGTGAAAACTGGAAACTGTTTGGACTCCTATTTGAAACAGAAAACTGTTTCCACTTCTATTTGAAACAGGAAACAGGAAACAAGACACTATATATATACTAGGAACTATAGTTGTTTTTTATAGGTAGAAAAACTGTGAAGCACATGGAATAGAGAAAGACAATTGCTGAAATTGTTTCATCTCTTGTTGAGAGATTGTGTGAGAATTGTCATCTTCTTGTACCTTGTTCTTGAATATAGTGGAATCACCTCACTGTGGACGTAGGCAATTTGCTGAACCACGTAAACATTGTGTCTCTTGTGGTATGTTCTTAATTTTCTCTAATTTCTTTCATTGCTAGTTGCTCTATTTAATTGATTGGATCCTTATGGTACTTGTGTGCAATTGTTGGTGTCTACCCGCTTCCGCAATAAGGCGCAACAGTTCCAATTTCAAAGGACTCAAGGTCAGAGGCCTGTCTAATGGTCTCAAAACTCAATGTTCCCTTTTGAAAAGTGCCCAAATGCTTAGCATCTATATTATAGGGGGAAGGTTTGAGCTCTTGACTGTGAGGACGTGTTGCCTCCATTGCATAGTCGGGCCAGACTGTACCGCTAGCATTTTTATTGTTCTCTTTGCATTGTTTTTCAAATTCAAACTTGTATTTCCATCGATCGATAGCATCGAACTAGTCTTGAGCAACGTCCTTCCGAATGTTCCTCCCCATTGTAATCTATTGAATGTGAATGAGAGCTTTTACTGACTATTGTGCATTGTTATATTGTCTACAGATTGATATTGTGCATTCTCAAGTTAATATTTGTGCCCGTCAAAGTAATTATTCATAGGCTTACTAGTGAATTGGATAGCTAGTGCCGCACGGATTGGTAGTCCGTGACAGTTGTTATCAGAGCTAGAGCTTGTTGAATGCAAACCAGGATGCAGGAACTAAATGAGCGCCTTAGCGCTATGGAGGAACGACAGGCTAGTCGAATGCATAGACTAGAAAGCAGAATGGACCAGTTGAACACTTTGGGAGAACAGATTAGTCGATTGGATGGACTCTTTTCACTGGCAGACAGAGTGGATTCGCTGGCTGAGCACGTTGATAACTTAGAAGGACGAACAGTTGCTATGGAAGAGTCGCCTCACCCCACAGCTCAGGTGATGAGTGACTTCCAATTACAGTTGGAGGACTTATTTGCAAGGGTTGGCTTGCTCACTAAGGCCACAGGGACGACGGATCACCATAGGATGAAAGTGCCCGAGCCAAAGTCATATGCTGGGGCACGAGATGGGAAGGAGTTAGAGAACTTCTTGTTTGATCTGGAGCAGTATTTTCGCGCGGTGAACCCCGAATCAGAAGAAGCCAAGGTTACCATGGCGACGATGTACCTAGCAGGTGATGCAAAACTATGGTGGAGAACCAAATATGTAGATATGGAAGAAGGTCGCATCCTTATTAGAACTTAGGCAGACCTCAAGAAGGAACTCAGAAATCAATTCTTGCCTGAGAACACTGATTTCTTAGCAAGGAGGAAGCTCCACACCATCAAACAGACAGGCAATATTCGAGACTATGTCCGACAATTCTCAACTTGCTTGCTAGATATTCGAGACATGTCTGAGAAGGACAAAGTTTTCTGTTTCATGGAACAAGCTCAGCCGCTTCTACAAGCAGAATTGCAAAGGCAGAAGGTGATAGATATTACAAGTGCTATTGCGGCAGCAGAAAGGTTTAGCGATTATATGCCCATGGTTGGATCCACTTCACTCAATCACTCCACAGCTAGAACTGGCAGTACCAATTCAAGCTCAGGGTCAAATGCTCGCTCACCTCACCAAAACTGGGGAAACTCAAGTCAGAACCGAGGAAACTACAATTCTCGGCCGTCCAACCAGAATTGGAGTTCCAACAAAAATTGAAATGTCAGCTCTAGCAACTCAAATTACAACAACAAAGGAGGGCAAAACTACTCTGGGCAGTGGAGACCATCTGCCCCTGCCCCATGCATTCTTTGCAATAGCAGGGATCACCCAACAGGCAAATGCCCATCCAAACCAGCTCTACACTCATTATTGTCCTTGCTTCAAGCAGAACCTTCTAACTCGACCGCATCGAGCTCGAACCCCACCAACAGTGAGACCTCCCAGATGGGAGCTCTACGCAAGCTCAATGCTGTCAAAGGAGAAATGTATGAGCACCCACACAAGAAGGCCTTGCAATTCATCGACATCACTATTAATGGGTTTCCTTCCCAAGCATTGTTGGATTCCGGAGCGACAGACAATTTTATTGCCCCAGATGAAGCTAGACGTGTGGGTCTGAACTTAGAAGGAGATGTGGGTAAGTTGAAAGCTGTCAACTCTGAGGCAATCTCTATTAATGGTATGGCTAGAGCTGTGCCACTACAGGTTGGTCCATGGGAAGGAAGATCAAACTTCTTGGCCGTTCCACTTGATGATTTTAAAGTGATTATTGGCCAAGAATTCTTCCGAGGAGCTGCAGCAGGACCATTACCTTTCATGGACTCCTTGGGGTTTTTCGGACCCAGACTACGCATTGTACCAACCTCAATTCGACCAACAACTCATGATAGAATATTGTCAGCGCTCCAAGTCAAGAGAGGCTTGGCCAAAGGAGAAGATACGTACTTAGCTGTGGCAAAGCTAGAGATGGAAGATGATACTAGCAAAATCCCTGAGGAAGTTGCCCAAGTTATTGCTGACTTCAGCGAAGTGATACCGAATGAATTGCCAAAGAATCTACCTCCCAGTAGGCTCATTGATCACGAAATTGAGTTAGTCCCTGATGCCAAGCCACCCGCACGTAGTCCATATCGCATGAGCCCTCCAGAGCTGACCGAATTGAGAACACAACTAGATGGCTTGTTGGAGTCGGGATTCATTCGGCCCTCTAAAGCACCTTATGGAGCACCTGTTCTTTTTCAGCGGAAACATGATGGTAGTCTTCGCCTTTGTGTTGATTATAGGGCCTTGAACAAAGTCACTATAAAGAACAAATACCCGCTGCAGCTCATTGCAGACCTATTCGACCAACTTGGATCCGCCAGATACTTCACAAAACTCGACTTGAGATCAGGTTACCATCAGGTCCGCATTGCTGCTGGTGATGAACCCAAAACTGCTTGTTCTACTAGATATGGGTCATATGAGTTCCTAGTAATGCCCTTCGGCTTGACCAATGCTCCAGCTACATTTTGCACCCTTATGAATGGCATGTTCCGTCACCTTCTGGACAAGTCTGTGGTTGTCTATCTTGACGACATTGTGGTTTATAGTGGGACTATAGAAGAACACCTACATCATTTGCGAGAAGTGTTCCAAATTCTTAGGGATAATCATCTCTTTGTCAAGAAGGAAAAGTGCTCATTCGGCCAGACCCAGATCAATTTCTTGGGTCATGTTATCGGCAATGGCAAGATTCGGATGGACATGGAGAAAGTCCAGGCAATCCATGATTGGAACTCCCCTAAGAACGTGTCTCAACTACGTTCTTTCCTTGGACTTGCAAACTATTATCGTCGCTTTATAAGGGACTACTCTAAGAGAGTTGTTGCCCTGACAAATTTGTTGAAACAAGACCGAACATGGGAATGGGATAGGCAGTGTGAAGCTTCATTCCAAGACTTGAAATTGGCCGTGATGAAAGATCCAGTATTGGCCTTGCCAGACATCACCAAGCCCTTTGAAGTACAAACAGATGCATCTGACTATGCCTTAGGGGGAGTTTTACTTCAAGATGGTCACCCGATAGCATATGAGAGTCGAAAGTTGAATGATACAGAGTCTCGTTACTTAGCTCAGGAAAAGGAATTGCTAGCCATTGTACATTGTTTACGGGTGTGGAGACACTACCTCTTGGGGTCTCAAGTCCTTGTTAAAACGGATAATGCTGCAGCAAGCCATTTCCTTACTCAGAAGATGCTAACCTCCAAGCAATCTCGATGGCAGGAAAAATTAGCAGAATTTGACTTAGTATTGGAATACAAGCCAGGGCGCACCAACAATGTAGCTAATGCACTCAGTAGAAGGGCAGACCTTGCAGTGCTAACCCATACTGGCCCGAGTCACACCATCTTGGAGAAGATCAAAATAGGCCTACAGACAGATCCACAAGCGAATGCGATTACAGAGTTGATCAAGCAGGGCAAAACTCGACGGTTCTGGATAAAAGATGGAGCAATACTCACAACTGGTAATCGCCTCTATGTTCCGAGAACTTCGGGTCTGAGGAAAGAACTTTTGAGAGAATGCCATGACACCCATTGGGCGGGACATCCAGGTTGGAGACGAACACTTGCATTGCTAGAGAGGGGGTACTATTGGCCGCAGATACAGGAGGATGTAATGGCCTATGTTCGAACCTGCCTTATTTGCCAGCAAGATAAGGTTGAAAGAGATCGACCAGTAGGCTTACTAGAACCCCTGCCTGTTCCAACTCGTCCTTGGGAAAGTGTTTCCATGGACTTCATTACGGGGTTACCGAAAGTGGAGGATTTCAGAAGTATCCTTGTAGTTGTTGAACGATTCTCAAAGTATGTGACATTTGTGCCGACCGGACTGACTTGCACAGCCGAAGATACGGCGCAATTGTTCCTCAAGTATGTAGTGAAGTATTGGGGACTGCCCGAAAACATTGTTAGCGACCGTGATGCTCGCTTCACAGGAAAGTTCTGGAAGGAGTTGTTCAAGCTCTTGGGATCCAAACTTAATATGTCGACAAGCCAACATCCCCAATCCGACGGACAGACTGAGCGTTTTAACTCTATGCTTGAAGAATACCTTCGTCATTTTGTAAGTGCAAACCAGAAAAATTGGGTGGGACTACTTGATGTTGCACAATTCTGTTTCAACTTACAAAAGAGCTCAGCTACTCACTCCAGCCCATTTCAGTTGGTTACTGGTCAGCAACCATTGACACCGCATACAGTACTTACCGGATACCAAGGACCCAGCCCAAGAGCTCTTGAATTTGTCAAAGCCTGGCAGAAAAACATTGAAGTTGCTCGAGCCTATCTTGAGAAAGCCTCCCGCCACATGAAGAAATGGGCCGACAAGAAACGACGAATTGATCCTTTTGAAGTCGGGGACTTAGTATTGGTGAAGCTAGATATGTTTAACAAGTATAAAAGGACAGCTAGAGCACACAACAATCTGTTTCGCAAGTATGAGGGACCGGTACAGATTATTGAGAAAGTCGGCAAAGTCTCATATCGGGTCAAGTTACCACATTGGCTCCGTTTCACCCATCATGTCTTCCATGCAAGTAACTTGAAGTCCTACCATGCCGATGCCGCTGATCCCACAAGAAATGTATCTACCCGCGCTTTGCCTAAGCATCCTACTAAGCCAGATCGAGAAGTGGAAGAAATCTTAGCTGACCGCCTCATCAACAACACAGGCCCGGATAGAGAGTATTTGGTCAAGTGGCAGGATGAACCTCCTTCAGAGATCAGTTGCTGCCATACCTCTCCAAGCTGGAAGAGTACTTGGAAAAGTTCGCTGCGAGGGCGTCAGCGAATTGAGTGTGGGAGAGTGTCAGGACTCAAGGTCAGAGGCCTGTCTAATGGTCTCAAAACTCAATGTTCCCTTTTGAAAAGTGCCCAAATGCTTAGCATCTATATTATAGGGGGAAGGTTTGAGCTCTTGACTGTGAGGACGTGTTGCCTCCATTGCATAGTCGGGCCAGACTGTACCGCTAGCATTTTTATTGTTCTCTTTGCATTGCTTTTCAAATTCAAACTTGTATTTCCATCGATCGATAGCATCGAACTAGTCTTGAGCAACGTCCTTCCGAACGTTCCTCCCCATTGTAATCTATTGAATGTGAATGAGAGCTTTTACTGACTATTGTGCATTGTTATATTGTCTACAGATTGATATTGTGCATTCTCAAGTTAATATTTGTGCCCGTCAAAGTAATTATTCATAGGCTTACTAGTGAATTGGATAGCTAGTGCCGCACGAATTGCTAGTCCGTGACAGCGCAACAATTCCAATTTCAAAGGAATTAAACCACGCGCGCAGCTGGTCATGCCTTGAATCCAAACTTGCAAGAGATGTTACATTGCTACTTCTGAAGGAATATGACCAAAGACAAAGAGTTAACTCCAATGATGTTTAAAAACGATAAATTAGTCAAGTCCCAAAAGAGGGGATGGAACAAGTGATATTGTTCTCATTTCAGGCATCCCTTTCTCATGCGCTACCAGACCTGGTAGTCATTATAGGCTGGCATTTTCGGTGATCGCAAGTAGGTTGTTGATTTTTTTCATGGTTGTAGTCTTCCCAGAACCATCCATAACACAGATGCCGATTTTATGAATCATAGGATTCCTTTAAGGCTTCAAGGTGTAATCCACATTCTTCTCGAACCATGGACTTGCCAATTAATATTGGTGTATCCCAACACAATTGTTCTAGGTACAGACTGCTAAAAACAAACTACAGACTGCTAGAAAAAAAGGTACCAAAGAAGAGGGAAAATAATATGCAGACAATATGCAGCCGCATTCAATTACTATATTTTGAAATCCAGAGGGAAAATAATCATACAAGTATGTAAGGGTTGTCAAGCAAGCCTGACTGATTACATGATAATGATGAAGTTGGGGTAAAAGTTGAATTCTTCAGTGTCCAAAGAAGAGATGGAACTAAATGGGTAAGATATTGATGAAGTCAGGGTAAAGGTCAAAAATTTAAATTCCCAAAGAAAAGATGGAACTGAATGGGTGTCAAAGCAACCCATCTCACTTCGAATACTGTTAATGTTGGTGCATTATTCAGAAAATTGGATATAATTACAATAATTGTTTTGTAGAACACAATATAATATGATGCGAATGTTTTAGTCTGACCGCCCCCACATCCATAAGAAAATCAGCATGCACAACCGAGCAATCACTACAAAAAAAATGGACATCAGCGACGGCTAAAAACCGTCGCTGATTGAGCTAACACCGTAGCTAAAAGTATCAGCGATGGCACCACAGCCGTCGCTATCCCGTAGCAAGATTTATCGTCGCTATTTGATTCAGCGACGGCAAAATAGCCGTAGCTAATTAGCGACGGAATAAAACCGTCGCTAACGTGTAAAAATGCCGTCGCTAATTGAATTTTTGTAAAAAAAAATTTAACATTTTTTTTATTTAGCGACGGCATTTTGCCGTAGCTAAATGATTTTTTTAAAAAAATTCAAAATTTTTTTTATTTTAGCGACGGTATTTTTGCCGTAGCTACATGATTTTTTTTTAAAATTCTAAAATTTTTTTTATCTTAGCGACGGCACTTTGGCCGTGGCTAACTGATTTTTTAAAAAAAAATTAAAATTTTTTATTTTAGCGACGGCATTTTGGCCGTGGCTAACTGATTTTTTTAAAAAAATTCAAAATTTTTTTAAAAAAATTCAAAATTTTTTTATATTAGCGACGGCATTTTGGCCGTGGCTAACTGATTTTTTAAAAAAAATTCAAAATTTTTTTATCTTAGCGACGGCATTTTGGCCGTGGCTAACTGATTTTTTTAAAAAATTTAAAATTTTTTATCTTAGCGACGGTATGTTGGCCGTGGCTAACTGATTTTTTTTAAAAAATTTAAATTTTTTATCTTAGCGACGGCATTTTGGCCGTGGCTAACTGATTTTTTAAAAAAAATTAAATTTTTTTTTTACTAAATGGTTTTTTTTTTAAATATATATATATTTTTTCGATCTCTCCGAGATCTATAAGATTTTAAAAATATATATATATATATATATTTTAAAAAATATCGGAAACTCTCCGAGATCTGAGATTTCAGATCTCGAGAACTCAGATCTTTGAAATTATCCAAGATATCCGAGATCAGAGATCTCAGATCTCCGAGATATCAGGACTCAGATCTCCGAGATCTTTGAGATTCGATATATCAGAGATCTGAGGTCTCAGATCTCCGAGAGAGAGGCGGCGAATGAAGGGAGGGGAGAGAGAGGCGGCCGGGATCGGTGTCGAGGAAGCGGCAGACTTCTCCTCAGTGGGTTTCTTCTCTGGAAGATGAGAGAAAATTTTTGTTTAAGTTGGTTTGTAGAAAAAAATTGAAATTTATATAGAGAAAGGTAATTGAAGAGGATTGGTTGTGCTAGTTTCACGCGGATCGATGACGTGGTTTGATTTAGTGCGTTGGATTGAGTTAAAATTTTGGGTGTTATTAACGGTTGAGATGAGATTTCACGCGGATCGGTGATATTTTTTTAAAAAAATCAATTAGCGACGGCTATTGGGCCGTCGCTAACCTCTTTATTTTTTTTTTAAACCAATTAGCGACGACCTAATTGCCGTCGCTAACCTCTTTTTAGTTTTTTTTTTAACCGATTAGCCACGGTTAGAAAACCGTCGCTAAGCTTTTTTTAATTTTTTTTTGTTTTTAAAAATCACATTAGCTACGGTTTTCAAGCCGTCGCTAACGTCTTTTAATATTTTTTTTTAAATTACAAAAAATCCTTAGCTACGGCTCTATTACCGTCGCTAACTAGTTTACTATATATATATTTTTTAAAATCATGTTAGCTACGGTTAGAAAACCGTCGCTAAGTTTTTTTTTTATTTTTTTTTTTTTAAAATTCACATCAGCTACGGTTTTCAAGCCGTCGCTAAGGTCTTTTAATATTTTTTTTTTAAATCACAAAAAAACTTAGCTACGGCTGTATTACCGTCGCTAAATAGTTTACTATATATATATTTTTTAAAATCATGGTAGCTACGGTTAGAAAACCGTCGCTAAGCTCTTTTTTTATTTTATTTTATTTTTTTAAAATTCACATTAGCTACGGTTTTCAAGCCGTCGCTAAGGTCTTTTAATATATTTTTTTTAAATCACAAAAAAATCTTAGCTACGGCTGTATTACCGTCGCTAACCTTTTTTTTTAGTTTTTTTAAACCAATTAGCGACGGCAATTAGGCCGTCGCTAACCTCTTTAGTTTTTTTTTTATTTTTTTTAAACCAACCTCTTTAGTTTTTTTTTTTTTTAAACCAATTAGCGCGGCTTAACCTCTTTAGTGGTTTTTTTTTAAACCAATCCACGGCAATTAGGCCGTCACTAACCTCTTTAGTTTTTTTTTTAAAACCACTTAGCGACGGCAATTATGCCGTTGCTAACCTCTTTAGTTTTTTTTTTTTTTTTTTTTAAACTAACCTCTTTAGTTTTTTTTTTTTAAACCAATTAGCGCGGCCTAACCTCTTTAGTGGTTTTTTTTTTTTTTAAACCAATCCACGGCAATTAGGCCGTCGCTAACCTCTTTAGTAGTTTTTTTTAAACCTATTAGCCCGTCGCTAGCCTCTTTAGTTTTTTTTTATCTTCTTTGAACTTCTTTGATCTTCTTTGATTTTCTTTGATCTTCATTGATATTCTTTTATCTGATCTGAACTTTTTTGATATTCTTTGATCTTATTTGATATTCTTTGATCTGATCTTCTCTGATCTCCTTTGAACTTCTTTGATCTTTTTTTATCTGATCTTCTTTTAACTTCTCTGATCTCCTTTGATATTTTTTTCTCTGATCTACTTTGGTCTTCTTTGATCTTATCTTCTTTGATTTGATCTGATCTGCTTTGAACTTCTTTGATATTCTTTGATCTGATCTTCTCTGAACTTCTTTGATCTTCTTTGAACTTCTTTGATCTTATTTGATTTTCTTTGATCTTCCTTGATCTTCTCTGATCTTATTTGATTTTCTTTGATCTGATCTGATCTTATTTGATCTGATCTTCTTTGATATAATATTCTTTGATCTACTTTTAACTTATTTGATCTTCTTTGATCTGATCTGATCTGATCTGATTTAATCTAATCTCTTTGATCTACTTTTAACTTATTTGATCTACTTTTAACTTCTTTGATTTGATCTGATCTTCTTTGATCTGATCTGATCTGATTTGATCTGCTTTGATCTGATCTTCTTTGATATTCTTTGATATTCTTTTATCTGATCTTCTTTTATATTTTTTTATCTGATTTACTTTGGTCTTCTTTGATCTTCTTTGATCTGATCTGATCATCTTTGATCTTATTTGATTTGATCTTCTTTGATCTGATATGATCTTATTTGATAATCTTTGATCCGATCTTCTCTGATCTTCTCTGATCTTCTTTGATCTTCTTTGATCTTCTTTGATTTACTTTGATCTTCTTTGATCTGCTTTGATCTGATCTTCTCTGATATTCTTTGATATTCTTTGAACTTCTTTGATATTTTTTTATCTGATCTTCTTTTATATTTTTTTATTTGATTTACTTTGGTCTTCTTTGATCTTCTTTGATCTTATCTTCTTTGATTTGATCTGATCCGATCTTATTTGATTTGATCTGATCTTCTTTGATCTTATTTGATAATCTTTGATCTGATCTTCTCTGATCTTCTTTGAACTTCTTTGATCTTCTTTGATTTTCTTTGATCTTCTTTGATTTGATCTGATCCGATCTTCTTTGATTTGATCTGATCCGATCTTCTTTGATTTGATCTGATCTTCTTTGATCTTATTTGATAATCTTTGATCTGATCTTCTCTGATCTTCTTTGAACTTCTTTGATCTTCTTTGATTTTCTTTGATTTGATCTGATCTGATCTTCTTTGATCTTATTTGATAATCTTTGATCTTATCTTCTCTGATCTTCTTTGATCTTCTTTGAACTTCTTTGATTTTCTTTGATTTACTTTGGTCTTCTTTGATCTTATTTGATCTTATCTTATTTGATTTGATCTGATCCGATCTTCTTTGATTTTTCTTTGATCTTCTTTGATCTTATTTGATAATCTTTGATCCGATCTTCTCTGATCTTCTTTGAACTTCTTTGATCTTCTTTGATTTTCTTTGATCTTCTTTGATTTGATCTGATCCGATCTTCTTTGATTTGATCTTATTTGATAATCTTTGATCTGATCTTCTCTGATCTTCTTTGAACTTCTTTGATCTTCTTTGATTTTCTTTGATCTTCTTTGATTTGATCTGATCTGATCTTCTTTGATCTGATCTGATCTTCTTTGATCTTATTTGATAATCTTTGATCTGATATTCTCTGATCTTCTTTGATCTTCTTTGAACTTCTTTGATTTTCTTTGATTTTCTTTGATCTTCTTTGATCTGATCTTATTTGATTTGATCTAATATGATCTTTTTTTATCTTCTTTGATCTGATCTGATCTTCTATGATCTTATTTTATATTCTTTGATCTGATCTGCGTTTTTCATTTTTTATATTAGCGAGGGCAACAAACCGTTGCTAATTGGTTAGCTAAAAAAAAATTAAAAACTAAAGAGATTAGCTACGGCCAATTGCCGTGCCTAATTGGTTTTTATAAAAAAAAATATATAAAACTCATTAGCCACGACACTTTGCCGTCGCTAAGATAAAAATTTTAATATAAAAAAAAGGTTTCATTGGCGAGATTCGAACTCGGATTTTTTTTTTTATCTGATCTGATTGATCTGATTTTTAATATAAAAAAAAGGTTTCATTGCCTAATTGATCTGATTTTTTTTTATCTGATCTTCTTTTATCTTCTTTGATCTGATCTGATTTTTTTATCTGATCATCTTTTATCTTATTTTTATTCGAAAATGTGTTATTGGAGATTTTATCTAGTTTATAAATATATAGCGATTTTGCTTTATATAATTTTAAAAAAAAATCACATTCAGCTACGGTATTTTGACCGTAGCTAACAAAAAAATAATTTGTTAACATTAGCTACGGCCCTAGTGCCGTCGCTATATTGTTTTCTTCAAATTTTTTTTTTTATTTTAAAAATGACATTAGCTACGGTATTTGGACCGTGGCTAAAAAAAAAATTTTGTAAACATTAGCTACGGCCTTAGTGCCGTCGCTAATATAAAAATTTTAATAAAAAAAAATTTTCATTTGCGGGATTCGAACCCGGATCGTCTACGTGAAAACTAGATTTCTAACCAAGCTAGACGGAAATGTGATATTGGTGATTTTATCCGGTTGCTAAATATATAGCGATTTTGCTTTATATAATTTAAAAAAAAAATCCACATTTAGCTACGGTTTTTTTACCGTAGCTAACAAATTTTTTTTTTTTAAACATTAGCTACGGCCCTAGTGCCGTCGCTAATATAAAAATTTTAATAAAATAAAAAAAGTTTCATTGGCGGGATTCGAACCCGAGTCGCCTAGGTGAAAACTAAATTTCTTACCAAGCTTGACAGAAATGTGATATTGGTGATTTTATCCGGTTGCTAAATATATAGCAATTGTGCTTTATATAATTTAAAAAAAAAAATCCACATTTAGCTACGGTTTTGTTACCGTAGCTAACAATTTTTTTTTTTTAAAACATTAGCTACGGCACTAGTGCCGTCGCTAATATAAAAATTTTAATAAAATAAAAAAAGTTTCATTGGCGGGATTCGAACCCGGGTCGCCTAGGTGAAAACTAAATTTCTTACCAAGCTTGACAGAAATGTAATATTGGTGATTTTATCCGGTTGCTAAATATATAGCAATTGTGCTTTATATAATTTTAAAAAAAAATCCATATTTAGCTACGGTTTTTTTTACCGTAGCTAACAATTTTTTTTTTTTAAAACATTAGCTACGGCACTAGTGCCGTCGCTAATATAAAAATTTTAATAAAAAAAAAAAGTTTCATTGGCGGGATTCGAACCCGGGTCGCCTAGGTGAAAACTATATTTCTTACCAAGCTGGATGGAAATGTGATATTGGTGATTTTATCCGGTGGCTAAATATATAGCGATTTTGCTTTATATAATTTAAAAAAAAAAATCCACATTTAGCTACGGTTTTTTTACCGTAGCTAACAATTTTTTTACCGTAGCTAACAATTTTTTTTTATAAACATTAGCTACGGCACTAGTGCCGTCGCTAATATAAAAATTTTAATAAAAAAAAAAAGTTTCATTGGCGGGATTCGAACCCGGGTCGCCTAGGTGAAAACTACATTTCTTACCAAGCTGGACAGAAATGTGATATTGGTGATTTTATCCGGTTGCTAAATATATAGCAATTTTGCTTTATATAATTTAAAAAAAAAATCCACATTTAGCTACGGTTTTTTGACCGTAGCTAACAAATTTTTTTTTACACATTAGCTACGACACTAGTGCCGTCGCTAATATAAAAATTTTAATAAAAAAAAAAAGTTTCATTGGCGGGATTCGAACCCGGGTCGCATAGGTGAAAACTAGATTTCTTACCAAGCTGGACAGAAATGTGATATTGGTGATTTTATCCGGTTGCTAAATATATAGCAATTTTGCTTTATATAAGTTTAAAAAAAATTCCACATTTAGCTACGGTTTTTTGACCGTAGTTAACAAATTTTTTTTTTTTACACATTAGCTACGGTCCTAGTGCCGTCGCTAATATAAAAATTTAAAAAAAAAAATCACATTAGCTACGGTTGTATTGCCGTCGCTAAGTTGTTTTGTTATTTTTTAAAAATAAAATTCACATTAGCTACGGCCCTCCTACCGTCGCTAAGATGTTTTCCTATAATTTTTTTTTTAATTCACAAAAACATTAGCTACGGCTATATTGCCGTCGCTAATTTGTTTTGTTATTTTTTTTTAAAAAAATTCACATTAGCGACGATTTTT
This sequence comes from Berberis vulgaris, assembly GCA_963556465.1. NCBI lineage: Eukaryota > Viridiplantae > Streptophyta > Magnoliopsida > Ranunculales > Berberidaceae > Berberis > Berberis vulgaris. The sequence goes on from OY747125.1 coordinate 102,264,961, forward strand.
TGACCGTAGCTAATAAATTTTTTTTTCTAAACTTTAGCTACGGCCAAAATGCCGTCGCTAAGGTTTTTCGTTATATTTAAAAAAAAAAAAATCACATTAGCTACGGTATTTTGACCGTAGCTAAAAAAAAAATTTCTAAACATTAGCTACGGTCCGAATACCGTCGCTAATTATCGTATTAGCGACGGTTTAAAACCATCACAAAACTGTTAGCGACGGTTATTTCAAATTTTTGTATCAAAACAGTGGCAGAAACTATAGCGACGGTTTAATGCCGTCGCAAAGCGTTTAAATAGCGACGGTTTTAAAAAACCGTCGCTAATATCCGTCGCAAACCGTTTAAATAGCGACGGTTTTAAAAAACCGTCGTTAATTTCCGTAGCTAATTCGTCTTTTTTTGGAACGTTTTATGATCGTTATTATTTTTTTCTTTCTAACATTAGTTTTTTTTTTCCCTAGATTGATGCTGCTTTGCAAGAAGGGGTTGATGCATTGAAGTTTGTACTGTCCAAAGGTTTGACTGAGAGTTCAAGATGTTTCAACAAAGATCAGAAATACAAGCATCTAAGGGTGTGTTTGGTTGCACCCATTCCATGGGAATAGGAATCCTATTCCCACTTGGAATAGCATTAAGGGTGTTTGTTTAAGAGTTTACTGGTAGGTGAGGGATGCCAGCACGTGCCGCATATTCCCACCTTTGATGGGACTCGTACGCCTCGGCTCACCCAGGGAAAACTTTTGGCGAACCTAAAATCTCTCGATTTAATCTTCCCTCAGCAGCCTCGCCTCTCTTCACATCAACTGAAGAAGTTTTTGCAAAAACATCAGGTATGTCTCTCGTCTTCTTCCCTCTCTATTTCTCGATCTCTACATGTTAAATCTCTCCACTGATCTCTCTACCGATCTCAGCTGGTGGTGTACTGGTGGTGTTGATGGAGGAGTTGAGAATCGAAGAGGAGCATAAGAGACTCACGAAGATCTCGTTCTCCTCGTCTCTGTGAAGGGCTGATCGAAGATCTCTTCTTCTCCATCGCATCAGAGGCTCGATCTCACCTCTTTCGAATATCTCTCATCTCTGCGATCTCCTCTCCTCCTCTGTGATCTCATCTCCGCGATCTCCTCTCCTCCTCTGTGACTCCATCGCATCAGAGACTCACGAATACCTCTGTGAGTTCATCTCTTTCAGTTCAATGAATTCCATTTTTTATTTTGTAATGTACAAGTATTTACCACAGATCTGATCATGGGTATGTTAGAAATTTCCAGTATGGAACATTGAACATGAACAACAGCACAGAAAATTTTGGTTAACTGTGTTTATGTGATCTTGGGTTTTGATTCTATGTTTTCATTTGTTTTGGAAGAAATAGATTTGGTTTGATATTTACCTTGGCGAATAATGACTATGGTGTGTGATTTTGTTAGGAGGATTGGATTGCATGAAACTTTTGGGTTTTTTTCTTTTGAACTGATTTTGGTGTTTTGTTTTTGTAGCTTTTATTTCTGGGCTTTCCAGTTCCAAGAGCAAAATTTGGGAGTTATTATTCTCTTCCTGATTTGAAGGAAAGGTAAATTTTGAACAAATTCATTGTTTTTTTTTTACTGTGGGTTGGTTTGCTTTATCATTTCATATAATGATCACAATGGGTATTGGTTTCTCTTTATGGGGTTGAGATCCCTGGTCTTTTCTCTCATTTCATTGATTATGATCATTTCGTGCTTTTCCTCTTGGATTGGAAGAGTTTTTAATTTTTTTCATTGATTAAGAGAAATGGGTTTTTATGGAATTCCTTTATGGTTGAAAAAGTATGGCAATGATTGAATGTTTTGGTCTTATGGACTTGTATTGTATGCATTTTGAGTGGTTTTATTGCTCATTTTTGTTCAAGAAACCCCATAATTGAGATGATTCATTTTTTACAAATGAGGTAGTTCAATAGTTCCTGGTTTTCTTTATAGTCTGTGTGATGTATAGAAACCCGTAGGCAGATCAGTTCCGGGGGTTTTATGAAGCAAAGGTATTAAGAGAAGAAATCATGGTCTAAACCATAAGACAATAGATACCATGAACCTATCGTCTAGTTGTGGCCAGTAGGTAGGTAAGTCTTGTTAATTACCCAACTATCCACAGATAAACCAGTGCCTTCAAATTACCAAAGAAATGGTTCCCAGCCACCATAACTAAGGGACAATAAGGAGCAAATGGTTATTGGAGATGTTGATCTAGCAATGATAAATCTCATTATTGTTGCTTTGGCTAGATTAGGCATTCAATGTATCATAAATCAGAATTTTTATAACTTCTGAAGTTGGTGTTAATTAGGCACATAATGGGATTTAGCTTTCCTGCTTCCAGCTTGTATTTGTGATCTAGTGTATGCCCCCTACCCCCTGCCACATATTACACATAAATCAATATGGATCCCCATGCTCTACATATGCTATGTTCTGTTTTATGCAGCTCCGTGCATGAGGTGGAATGATGATGAAAGAAAGACTATTCATGTTTTCTGAATATGTGAAAGAAACAAGTTTTTCTTTGGAATAGCTTCTCAAATTAACCATGCCCCCCTCCCCTTATTTGTGTGCATCCTTACTGAGTGTTTTATATTTGTGATTGTCTTTTTCAGGATTCACACACCATTTTTGTTTTGGATTTTATTACTCTAAACCATAAGTACAATAATGGTAATTAAAAAATCAAATGAAATGAAAAGTTTTTTTTGGATTCATTTTGTGTAATTTCGTTTTAGGCCTCATTTTGATTAAATCCCTTTGGGTCTTGTCATCTTAATTTTTAAATTTTCAAGAGATAGAAAACCTAAAATAATACTAGAAAGCCAAAAATTTGATAACATTAAATATCTATGTCTCCACACTGTATATTAAATATATTAAAAATTCCCTGACATTGACACTGTTTATTGATGAATGTATGTATGTTTCATCATCATCTCTTACAGTGTTATACAATGCGAATTTTAATTGAGCGACGACGAAGGCTAGTTCAGATGTTTATGCTCTCCATAATGACGATGATCATGTATAGGAGAAGACACATTCCTAGAATGTTAATTGTCAACCGAGATGAAGAAAGACGTTCTATGTTGAAAAGAATGTATCGTGAGAGTGATCGTTTATGCCATGAACAACTTAGAATGAAGCGAAGCATATTCTTGAGGTTATGTTCTCGCTTACGTGGGTATGGGTTAAGAAATAGTCGCCATTTGGATGTTGAAGAGCAAGTAGCTTTGTTTCAAGTCCCAAAAAAGGGGATGGAACAAGTGAGATTGTTCTCATTTCAGGCATCCCTTTCTCATGCGCTGCCAGACCTGGTAGTCATTATAGGCTGGCATTTTCAGTGATCGCAAGTAGGTTGTTGATTGTTTTCATGGTTGTTGTCTTCCCAGAACCATCCATAGCATAGATGCCGATTTTATGAATCATAGGATTCCTTTAAGGCTTCAAGGTGTAATCCACATTCTTCTCGACCATGGACTTGCCAATTAATATTGGTGTATCCCAACACTATTGTTCTAGATACAGACTGCTAAAAACAAACTACAGACTGCTAGAAAAAAAGGTACCAAAGAAGAGGGAAAATAATATGCAGACAATATGCAGCCGCATTCAATTACTATATTTTGAAATCCAGAGGGAAAATAATCATACAAGTATGTAAGGGTTGTCAAGCAAGCCTGACTGATTACATGATAATGATGAAGTTGGGGTAAAAGTTTAATTCTTCAGTGTCCAAAGAAGAGATGGAACTAAATGGGTAAGATATTGATGAAGTCAGGGTAAAGGTCAAAAATTTAAATTCCCAAAGAAAAGATGGAACTGAATGGGTGTCAAAGCAACCCATCTCACTTCGAATGTTTTAGAACACAACATAAGAAAATCAGCATGCACAACCAAGCAATACAGATCTTTCGGTTTTGAGCTAATTCGTCTTTTTTGGAACGTTTTATGATCGTTATTATTTTTTTCTTTCTAACATTAGTTTTTTTTCCCCCTAGATTGATGCTGCTTTGCAAAAAGGGGTTGATGCATTGAAGTTTGTACTGTCCAAAGGTTTGACTGAGAGTTCAAGATGTTTCAACAAAGATCAGAAATACAAGCATCTAAGGGTGCAAAATTTACCAGTTTGAGTATTTATATCAAAGAGGGTATGTACTTTTTTCTTGGTCTGCATTCATTAAAAGAAGTGTAAAATGTTATGTAAGAACAAGGTCTACCATGGCAATATACATCTCAAGTACCTTTATCATACAACTACAATAAGGCATAGAGCATGTCCCTTGATCTTCTTCTTCTTCTTCAGTTTGCTGATGCCCAAAGTGAAACTAAATAGACTAACAATATGTTAACCAAAATAAGGATATGGGCCTTGTGCAGTGTGCATTCTGTTGCAAAGTTGATACTTTTATGATTATGTTTTTCAGATGAGCAATGCTAGCTGTCGAGGGAATGGGCGAGGAAAACAGCGAGGTGAGGGCGGTTGAGGGGGGGAAGGGGGTGATCGTCCATCCCCCTCGGGATGAGCGTTTGGAAAATGAGGGCACGCATCCTGAGGGGATGGACGGTCACCACCCTCACCTCGCTGTTTTCCTCGCCCACTTCCTCGACATTTAGAATTTCGCTTTTCAGATAGTAGGCAGATCGTTCAATGAGTTGCTAGCTATAGATTAGAATATCATTCTCGCTAGAGTTTAATCAACTGCCACTCTTTGTCAATGGAGCTCCGATGGATATTGATTTTGTTAAATTGACTTATGCTAAATCTGAAGTGGATCTGAAATTTGATCCAATCAAAGGTCAAACCCCAAACTGACATCTGATTCACACCTCTCAATTTTTATTTCTACTTTTAATTTAACCCTGATTCTAGAGAGCCAGATAGCGCCAGGCCCGTATCAGGCCGCCCCATCACCATCTATCATCTTAGAGATGGTCCCATTTCTATGAATTTTTTTGTCAAGAAAAGTAGATGGTTCGCAAGTATCAACTTGGCAACTACCAAATGAGCTGTTGTGATGTGGACTTTGATGTTAACTAGGCTGGATTGTCCTAATTGAATGAGGTTGTTAGAAGTCCAGAATGAAATCCTTTATGGAGTTGTTTTCTGAGCCTAGATTAAGGCCTTATCAATACCCAATATCATGGCCCAACTAACTTGTGGGCAAGGGCCTTACGCATGACCAATAATCAAGGCCCAAAAAGTGGACAAGAACCTCCAAATCTATACAATCATCTACTAGCCTTATTTATCCAACTTTCTAACATGGTTCAAACATGAATAATGTTCAAAGCAAATGTTGTTTTGCGTGTGTGTATACACTGATGATGCATCAAAATAGACCGTCATCACAGCCCTATACGTGACAGAAATCGTCCATCATGAGGATCAGGTATCCCAAAATTGGGCCAGCTCATAAATCCCAAAAGGGCAAAACCAATCATAAAAGTTCAAACAGGGTCCGTCAAAAGAAATCATAACTAGGGCCCAAATCGAGGCCCGACCGAGTTCTCTCGTAAAGAAGAGAAGCGTTGCATAAGAAAAGAGTCATAGAGGGAGTTACACCTCCATGAACACGTCTTCATAAAGGAGGAGATTATTACAAAAAATGTCTCACGCTGTTGTGCCTCACATGCTTAAATCATGCAGAGAATTAACTGCAACCATTATATAAGGTAAAAGGAACAATCAACAAAGATATGCAACTTTAACTGAGTTTTGTCCAGATTTACTTCTCTCTCCAACATAATTGCTGACTTAAGCATCGGAATGCATTCGGCCACCAAAAAAGTGGTAATTGACAGTCTAACATCTATTTTACAAGTCAAACTTACAGTAGAACGAGATTTGGACACATCACACACATACATATAACTTTTGTGCTCATTGCAATGAGAAATTGTAGAGACTTTCTAGGCACAATTTCATGCATTTCCTTTATCAATCAGCCAATATTTTATGTACTTGAAAATTCTCTACCAAATAACAAGTTATCCTTTTACAATTCGAAGTATAATGAACTTCAAAATTATTTACCTTTATCGGAGATGAATTGAACATCTTAATTATAACCAACTAAGCTAACATCACATGGTTTTTGTGAGCTTTTCTACTAGGAGTTCTACGTGTTTTTTGGCAAGGGTGTATGATTGATTAAGAGGACTCTAAATTTTAATAATAGTTCTAATTACCTCTTTGACGGAATCATTAAATCCTTAATATGAGACTTTAATTGGTGGACTGAAATATTGTCTAAGCTTTAGTGACAGCCTCAAATAGTAGACTTTTTTTTATGTTTCTAGTCACCTTTCAATATAATATGCAAACATTTCTCGAACTGATGAAATAGGCAATTAATAACTAAAATAAAAAATGTTGAACACAACCATATACTGTATTTGTTTATAGCATATACTAAAATGATGAAATAGGCAATTAATAACTAAAATAAAAAATGTTGAACACAACACTATACAGTATTTGTTTATAACTATTATTCAAATTTTAATTAAATAAGATGGAATCATAAGATCATGCCACCATATAGTACTTGCTTCCAAGATCAATAGATCTTCACATGTCTTTCTTCCATACCGTAAACTAAACATTTAGATTTCTATTCACTTGGATTTTGAAATTTTCTTTGAAACATGTATAAGAATTGGTTTATAGCCTTTGTTCGTGTATCTCATATGGAGATCAATGATGCTCTTTTAATCAATGATTTTAGGTGGAGGTAGAATTAATAGAGCGTGGCTACTCTTCCGGTGCATGCAATTGCTTGTGTATTTGGTTCTTAGCCCGTGTGATTAACCATTTGAGGTAAAATGTGTATCTTAGAGATGACACCCCATCTATGGCACACACGTACTCGAAGTCGTCGTTGATGCATGTGATGGGGGCGTGTCAGGTTGAGACACATTCGGTACTTGAGATGTGCGATAGTGTATGACATGGAACTAATATGATATCTTGATTTTGTAATACCAATTGTTATATTTGATGCATCTAAATCTGCTCTCTTTGAGATTTGACCTGTAAAATAATGTTAGATTGTCAGAGACCCCCTGTTTGGTGGTCGAAGACACTCCAATGCTTAAATTAGTTCACTGTCAGAGAGAATAAACTTGGACAGAGTATAATTATATTGTGTTTGCATACCTCTGATGGACTCTCTCATTTACCTTTTATACTGAAAGTAATTAACTCAGTGAGGGACTTAAGCATGCAGGGCGCGGTGAAGGTTTACGTTTCTCGCCCTTCATTGAGATGCATCATTGGGGAATGATTCCCGCCATGACTTGTCTCTTTTGTAACGTCTCTCTTCTCTAAGGAAAGATGCCCATTGGGCCTTTAACTTTATTTATGGTCCGTTACTAAATGCCTCTTTGGGCTTTAGTGACTGAACTTGTTATCCATATTTAGTATGAGGTGTTTGTTCCTCGTGATGGATGATTTTGCCACGTGTATGACCGTGATCAAGGGACTAATTGATGTATCTTCAATATTTGATTGTATCTTGCAGGGAGATTGATCAATTAATTAAGTTTGATCAATATTTGATGTATCTTCAATATTTGACTGTATCTTGCCAGGAGATTGATCAATTAAGAGCCTTGCTAGGGGGCCTCCCTCGCTCCCTTCCCCACCCCCTCGCTCCCTCCCCTAGAATTACACATCAATTAATTAAGTTTGCAAGTGATGGTTTACCTCGAAATTTGTAAAGTGATGGTATACCTCAAAATCCATGTCAAACATGTAAACTTCTTGGTAGATGTATTGGATTTTTGTTTTGTTTTGTGTGTAGTAAATTTCATTAGGAGGGAGGCATATCAACAACTATCTATGCAGGGAATTGTCTACCTCAAAACCAAGTTCCAAGATGTTTCATTAAATAATATATTTGTGGTTGATTTAGCTGTGGATTTATCCTAGTATATTTAGATTGTGACATGTAGTAGAATATTGAGAATAGTTCTCATGATGGTAACTTGGTTGTCTACGAAAGGTAGTGACTACTCCACGCCACTATATCTTTTTTCTCATATTTATTGAGTTTGAGTTTAAGGGTTTTGACTTTGAGGGGATTTTGAGAGTTTTCGAGGGAGAGATGAGAGATTTGCAAAAGATTTGAGTGTGATGAGAGATTTGCAAGAGATTTCGAATGGGGGAGAGAGGAACCGTTGTCGATTTGAATGGTGAGGGGAAAAAATGGATGCTTTTTATTTATATAGGTGGTGTGAGAAAGAAAGTAGGTAGTGTGCGAGAGAGAAAATGGTGGTGTAAAGTATTCGCGGCCTTTATGAAAATGTTACTCATCCTTCCTTACTACGATGATATGTGAGTTAAATGGTAAGAGATTGATAATATTCACTGTTCATGGTGTGATTAGTCTAAATGAATAATTATCTTATTAGTTTCCGCTTTTTATTGTAGGTATTTGAATTTAGGTTAGGTGTGAACTTTTGTGTTAACTATGAAGTCGTGTTTTTTCATCTTTTGTTTTTGTTATTGTGTTTGATTATAAATGTTACTATGTATATGAAAGAAAGATGAAAACCTAGTATCATAAGCTTTAGGGTCATAGTGTTTTGATTTGAAAAGTTAAGAATTATAAGTTCTTTCCCATTGCATCCTGCATCTCGGGCATTACTTGCATCTAGATTTATCTGTATATGTATAAACCATATCGTATCATGACATCCTATCATTGTGTATTATTATTGATATTGTGTATTACTGTTGTGTGCATCTATGGTCTACTCATAACAGTGTTAGCTGACTCACAATTTTTTTTTTTGTGGCATGTGATTGTACTATTATCGGAGCGCAGATGGAGGAGGTCTTCGAGGCAATGGAGTCATGTTATAAAGTTATTATTATTATTATTATTATTATTATTATTATTATTATTATTTCCTTTATGTAAAATTAGTTTTACATTATGGTACTTAGATGTACTTCTTGTGTTGGTTTAACGATTGGTGTTTTGGTTGTAGCCTCATGTATTCATCTATGTGCAACTCTTTCAATATAATGGCCTATGGATGTATTCAGTATTTATTGGGTTTCAGATACCAATTAATATTTTGGTAATATTCTAGCAGTTTAGATTTTTAATTTGTTTGAGCAAGGATGCATGGACACGTACACGACACATCGACAAATTCTAAAAAATTAGGACACGCCATACCATTTTTTTTAATTGGTTTGCTTTCACACCTGCTGTCATCGACTCTATTGATGACCATTATGATGATTTTGTTGGTCAATCTGTATATACATGTGTGGGTGTGGGTGTGGGTGTGGGTGTGTAATGATGTAACGTGTTGTGCCAAACAGCTCAAATACCACCTTGTTATGCAGAGCAACCCTCCAAACTCAAAAACGAACCGATCTAAATGTAGAATGGGTCAATAATTACTTACATCCACCAGAAACATTGCTATCATTTAAGATACTGATTATAAAGATTTTTTTATCGGGGTATATCGCAAATAGCTAAAAAAAATTGTCAACATATAATTTTACATTTGAAATTAAATGCCCTTTAATATATTCCAATTTGATTTGTGCCCCTCCCCCCATATTTTTATCTTTTGTGCTTCTATAAATTAGTTTATTGGATCCATTTATTTCCCTATAGATTAAATGAAGTTTTGTTTAGAAATTGATGTTTTGTATAGTTAGTTATGTATTGTTCAAATTAAAAAAATATATGTTAAAATAATTAATTATTATTAATTAATTATGACTCATCACTCCGTCCTCCTTCAAACAAAATTTTGACTCCGTCATTGGATTCAAGTAATGAGAGTTCACGCACTACACCAAATTGACACTTTTGTAACAATTCTCAAAACAGTATCACTTTTGAGATGTTACAATCCACAAAACAATTTCAAGTCAAAACTAAATTTAGTCAAAAAAAATGAAAAACAATAACAAAAAAAAATGATACAATAAGTTGGATCACTATGAATAGTATCACTTTTATAACCATACTTTTCATGGTGATACAATTATTGTATCATTTTATTTGTGAAAATGTGTAAAATTATTACACTTCAAAAGTGATACTGTTTTGGGGGTTGTTACAAAAATGTCAATTTAGTGTAGTGACGTGTCTTAACACTTCCAATAACTAGAGAAAACTACGTGTATTTCGGGCTTGAAATGCTTAATAGATAATCAATAAAATCACTGATGCGACAACTACAGATTCTTATTCATGGTCTATTCAGTGTCTTTACATGGTGTAGACGATCGGAATTCAAGTGTTAATGGGTTTTATGTCTAAATCATCAAAATGTAGTTTTCATTGTGTTTCTGATAACCATATGAAGAAGAATATTCAACTTGAAATTCTGATGCCCTTTAATAGCAAGCCACTGATCCATCAACTTGTGGAAGATTTGGATTATGTAGTAGCTGAAAGCTACCAAAATTCTTAAATTCTGAGTCTTTTTGTATTTTAAAGTCTTTTTCTATTCTCCAATCCTATCATACATTGGATGGTTAAGTTTGTGAATTAATACAAAACCATTGACTCCTGAATATTATTTGTCTTGTATAGTTCTAACGGACCTACATACTCTGATACCATGGATTCTTCCATGAGGGATCCATCTCTAGGATGATGGATAGTGATGGACCAGCCTGGCTCTCTAGAATCAGGATTCTTCCATAAAAATCCAGGAGGTATTAATTAGGTGTAAATGATTTAGGAGACATCAGGCATGTTATGTAGATATTTTTGACTTGATCAAATTACATGGATAAGCAAGCAATTGAATGGTCCACAACTATTTCTCCAAAATATGGCATTTACACATTCCTTATGGACTTTGGTGTCCGGTCAGTAATCCCCAAAATATGGCATTACACATTCTTTATGAGCCAAGTGTTTCTTAATATAGTTTACAATTATCGCTAATATTAGCTACATTTAGGGTGTGTTTGGTTGCATGGAATCGTATGTCTATGAAAATCTGCGAGGGGACCCTATATTTTAAGCTAATTTGAGGTATCACTCCACATCCACCATTTGATTTTGTGATTATCATGTTCATGAAACTTCCATTCCCACCATTGAACACAAAATTAAATGGTGAATGTAGAGTGATACATCAATTTAGCCTAAAATGTAGGTGTCCCCTCCTAGATTTCCATGACATAGGATTCCATGCAACCAAACACACCCTTATAGAGTTTCTCCATTTCTCCATTTTTCTACTACAGGTGCAGAGTCTTTGAAAAGTTTAGAAGGGTCTACTTTGAGGAATACGTAGTTAATCGGAAAAAGCACGTACATATAATGTTTGCAATAATAACAATAAAATGTTACATAAAAAATAAAAACTGAAAAAGTAAAAAACACCCTAATTAATACACCCTTTCAGTAATCATAAATACATTGTAATGGTTGTAAACAACAGTCAAAATGTAGATGAAAGATACCTTCCCTGACATGCAAAAGCTAAGCTCTCCTCGTTATCAATGCAAGGATTTATGCTTACCAGGAACCAAATGCAACCATCTAGTAGATCATTCACTCTGAGATATGAGAACCAGTTACATATGTTTGGATTTGCTTCATCTCAAACGTATTCTCAGGTATATGGTCTACAGCTCCTTTAACAGAAGTATCAAGTAATCCTTCATGAGGTTTTTTCTGTCCTTCAGATCTTGCAGGTTGCTCACTACCTGTAAAATTATTCGATGTTGAAACCGGTTTCTTGAAGTTGAACCACCTGCTAATTCCGGAGATCCTCTTCCTGAAGGATATTGCTGCATAATCTTTGAAACTTCTGTACAATGAGGAAACAACAAAAAGAAGGAGAGCTAAAGCTGAAGCGCCTGCCAAGATCACATAGATGCTACGAAAGCTATAGAGTCGCAGTTTGTTTGATGTTACATTTGTTGCAAGAGGGTCTTGACACTGTTCAGACAGTAACCATTTCTGCTGCAGTTTTTCAATTTCAAGACTTTCAGTTAAGCGCAAGACTTCCTTAGAAACATCAGAGAGAAGGGGAGAATATTTTGGGAACACCTGAAGGTCAGAAAGTAAAGGATATAAGTTGACGTGAACATAAATGCTACTTGTACGTGTAAGTAAAAATAAGATACAGAGGTATATGACAATTGGTGACTTGTCAAAAACTTTCCTTGTGGGTCTGAAGAAAATGTGACAATGGTGCTTGTATAAACTTCTCTGTTTTATGGTATATAACAGAGGTTTTAAGCAAAATGTAGAAAAGTGATTCCAAATAAGTAAACTTCAATACATGAAGTTCATAAAGAATATCGATGACACCAACTTGTAGAAATTCAAGGCATGTGCTGATAAGGAAGATTTACCCTCAGGTTGAGATTACCACATGATCCTACCGAATGTTCAGAGTTACAAAATTAAACAAGATTTTAATAAACTGTTACAAGGACAGAAATTTCATGCTTAGTTAATCTAGTAACAGCTAAAACGGTGACATTGACGCTCTTCTAAATTTTGAATTAATCATGCATTCAGCTTTTCTAACACAATAAAAGACTGTTAAAAAAAATACTATGCCTAGAGAGAGAGAGAGAGTAATACAAAGCCTAATCCCCCTGATGGATAAATTGGTCCAGCAACAGTAAACTCACGACAATATTTGTTGAGAAAGAGATTGATATATGGGATTTCATCCACAATTGCAGAAACTCCACTGTCAGTTCCTGCTGATAAAGCATGGGCATAATCCTCCACTGTAGAAAGGTTTTTTAGCTGTTTCTCACTGAAGCCCCAATTAGTCTTCAAGAACTCACCCACAAATGATCCATCTTGGTAACCAACAAAGTGTCCATTCTTTTGCAAATATTTTAAATCTGAAATAGTTGGTTTGAGATTCTCAAATGCTAACATTGAAGTGAGGTTCGCTCCATAACTGGTTACAAGTACAAAGATAGCAAATGTCCACACGTTTATCACGAATCTAGAGTAGTTGCTTTCAAGCCTTTCCTCTGTAACACATAAGAAAGTATGTAGGTGTCTTCGCAGATCAGAGAAATGACTTAAAAAAAATAAAAAGTAGACAAGTTTGAAAAGGATGCAACACACAATGCTTGATGTAGAGATTACAAGGAAAGCTTAATGCGAAATTCCTATTTAAGTGCTACAGAAGAGTGCTTACGGCACGAGGGAGAAGGTTTTCAGTTCAGAACACTTAAAAAATACTAGGAGCAAAAGAACAAAAACAAATGCTATTTTGAAAAATTGTGAACCAAGTAACAAAGTCTAAACATTTGACTCAATTCGTATTATTTCAGCCAACTAAACTTCCTGGATGGAGAGAGGGAGCCAAACCACATGAACTCTCACCTCCATTCCCTTCCCCAAAACCCCCCTGTAGAACAAAAAATAGATTCCGGTTTTGTGGTCTGCTGAATGGGGCTTGAACAGTTCAACCAACCAGTTCAATACGAAAAAATGCAGGTGTTCTTTTGTGTGCAATTTATGATTTTCTTTGTACAAGGCTCGAATATGATCCTAACTTCTTAGATTGGTCAATAGAGAGTGATCCCAGTAGTGCTGTTCTCACAACACAAAGGAGAAATTGAATTTCATTTTGTTTGATGATGACGACAGTAAAATTTTATCATAACTTCTAATAGATGAGAGTAGGTCACATAATTTCCTAGTAGTCACTAACATGAACTCAGGTGAGAAACTACTACTTACTATGCGCAAATATAACCGTCGAAAACGAAAAAGAGAGTATCTTTCCACATTGTTGCGAAATTGTTCCTTGAAATTCCGGATTTATTCTGTGCTCAAATATCCAGATGACTATCCCCTTCCACAAAAAGAAAGCAATAGTAGTAAACCATAGTTCCTTCTGAAGTGGCTCGCAGAACCACCATAGACCCTGAGTGAATTCATCCTTCTCTGCTGGCACAATCATGCGAATACCAGGGGCTGAATAGGCTGGCGTGAAGCTCACATGTTCTGCCCTACTAGAACGAATGGTTATATCCCCCATCACCACGTCATATTTCTATAAGTAACAAAAAAAGTAGTTAGTGGATAAAACCCGATACAGTTTCTATCCAGTAGAGCAGGATATGTAAGCTTATGCTATCGTGACAAATTCATCTCCATACGAGTTACCAAGTGATGAACCACAAAAAAATAAAAAAAACCTGTTAAATTCCAGTTCAACAATAATGTCCTAACATGGAAACAAGCATAAAAGTGGTTGAAGTAATCAAAAAGTTGTAGCTCACCTTGAGGTATACTTGGTAGGTAAGATTGTTGTAATTCAAAGATAAATTTTCAGGGTTATGTTCAAAAGCTTCATACTGGTAACCATATCTGAACTTCTCCATCACTTTCTCAAATACATCCACTGAGAAACCATCCACTTTCACAACCATTGAACCATGTCTGACATGAGTCACATTTAAGAACTGAGGAAAGACGGGTTTATGTGGGACTCCTACTCTGAGTATTCTAGCATAAGGAACTTCTATCGATCCTCCAGGCCAAACAACATCACCTAGATTCTTCTCATTGTCAGTATATTCCATCGCCGTGATTTTTGAGCTCAGCCTCTGAGAAAGACCACTTGGTGTCCAATATCCAACTCTGGGTGGACTTCTCCCAAAATTTATGATCTCGAAAGAAGACAATTGTAATTGCCTATCCACGAACTGAACTTTGCCGCTTAACCCAGTGAACTGGGTTGCAATAACAGACTGCAACAATTCAGAACCAATTGATGAGACATTGTTGTCGAATACAGTCAACCTATTCCTTGCTATTGATCTATTAGATGACGACGGTGATAGGAGGTTTCTTTCCAAATGAGAACTTGTTTTATTAACAGCCATTGCTAAAAGAAATATAGAATCATATGCCCAAAACATATTTGGTTCCAATTGGGGCGGTTTGAGGCCATTCTGGCGTCTCCATCGATATTTGAACTTCCGGAGAGAATCTGATGGTGGCACATATGATTTCAAACCTATAACACCTTCCTTGGACCTCAAAACAGAAGAATCCATGTAGCCCAATTGATTGTTGAGCTCGTATGTAGTGATCCATGCATAACCACTTTGCATCATTCCAGCCTGGTTCACATTTACAAAGAAACGAGCACCAAGAGGAAGCGGCAAATGAACAATGAATGCCCTCATATTTGAGCCCTTCAACTTATACAGTGCCTCATTGGTTGTTGTGCTATTTGCATTATATGGTAGGACAGTCGTAAAACTTAATAGGACACCAATCTCATGAAATGCATCAGAGAGGAATGGTAGAATAGCAGCACCACTTTGGCTGTCATCATGGATGATGGCTACTTCCTTCCATCGGTAATGTTTGACAATGTCAACTAGTGCAGAAACTTGAGATGATTTGTTTTGACCAAGATGAAAAAAATAAGGAAGACGACTTGAAGAACTAAAGAAGCTGACTGGGGAGAAAGAAAGTATTGGTACATGAGCTTTGTTTCCAATGTAGGCAATAAAATCTGCTTCTGAAATCTCGGGGCTTATAATTGCCTTCACCCTTTTCTTTTCTATCAAATCCAATGCTGCAATGAGAAGATTTTAATTAGCATACACTTTCATCACTAATAGTTACAATTTGAAGGTGCTGGTTATAAGTTTTATTCTAGGAAACAAAAACATGCATGACTAAATTTGCTTCCATGATCATGATATATGTTGTGGGATAACCTTGTTATGAAAACACAAAAGAAATGAGTGAATGCTTGCAAATAAAAGAAAAAATGAATACACCATCAGTCTATCAAGTAAACCCAATTTTCTTTGTCTAAATTGAAAGGAGAGTAGAAGAAAACCAAACCAGAGAACCCCAATATTTGAACAGTAAAAGTCAACATATTTTGAAAATGGAACATACGCTTAAAAGAAGTAATTGAAATATTTTCTTCGGTGGTTTCTATTAACTATTTTTCCTAATTCATAACATCTTACGTACCTGCAGCTGCACTGTTCATGACATCTCCTTTTGAATCCCTTACATTGAGAACAAGCTTGGAGCTAAGGTTTCCATGAATAGCATAAAATTCGGCGAGTGCCATGGAAATACTCATATTTACCACCTTACCCGTTGCTGAATTTAGATCAAGAATCACTCCCACATCGAATGTGCAGGTGTTGATGGTGCAGCTGCTCTGAGCATTTGTTGAATGAACACAGATGTTTAATGAGAAACAGAAGAAAAAGACCATATTGAAAGTTAACAAATTCATGGCTAAACTATAATTGATCCCAGTGTTGCAAAGGTTAAACTTAAGGCTGTATTAAACCTGAATTTATATAGTCTAATTTGCACCCAAGGTTCTAGGTATTTGCGTGTGTATCTCAATGTAATTGTAAACACTTCCAGCTACTAGAGAGAAGAATGTATATCAGGATGGACATAATGAACGTATAATTAAAAATTTATATACATATCTAAGTGGCAGATTCTATTTTCTCAATTCTCAAGGTGAATATTCCTTACGCGGTGCTGACAATTTGAACTCAAGTCATAATCATGGAAATATAGTTTTCATGTTTGCACCATATGAAGAAGGATTCCTTCAGCTTGACCTGTAAGGCTGTAACTAGTAGTAGTGGTGGTGAACATTCCACACAATTATGTGTTGTAGAATTCTATTGGCTACGCATGCATACAAAGATATTTTCCCATTAGGACAAATGCGGGACTACATAAGCCAAAACACTCCTGTGGAATATTTATAAGAATCCAATAGATATATATTAGGTATAAAGAATCCAGGAGACAAGTACTTTGACTTGGTCAAATTTCCAATAATAGCCAATGGCATGACAGCTCAACGGTTAGAGCTTGGCGGATGGTACCACTAGGTCATGGGTTCAAACCCAGCTTGCGGCATCTTTATGGGTTCTAGGATCCTATAAAAACCTTGCTTGCCTTTCAAAAAAAAAAAAAAAAAATTTCCAATAATATTGGTTGACATGAACGATCAATCAAATCATGAGAACTTTGCTAAGTAATTCACAAGTCCTCTTAATATTTCTCAAAGACTGGTTAGAATTAGAGACTTGGAGAATGACATCTTAACTTGCACAGGGGGGCACAAGTATTTTGTTGAGGAGATGAACCTGAGCAAACGGTTCTAAAAGTGATATTTGCGCCTCGAGACTTTGTGGTAGCATGGAAAAGCGAAGCAAATGTAATTCGTGGATAGACATATGCCTATTATCTTCTATGTATATGCGATTTCCTTCTATCATTCAAATACATTAAAAATAGCTCCTTGTTTAATGAATTCATCATCTTCCTGAGTGTGATCTCATGAGGGTATGTCATTCGCATCCCATAAGTTTCTAATGATCAATATCTGTTATGGTATGGAATTACTAGCATTACGTGCATTAAGTAAGAAAAGCTCTACATAACAATATACATCTCGATTACTTATAGCAACATATATCTCGAGGACTTATAGAACCTAAACTTCCTCCAACACACATGAAATGATAATATAAACCCTAATAAACACTAACTGCATTATTTAAAAATTCTATATTCTCCATCATGTGGCAGTGATGCTAATCATTTCTTGCCTTCATGTGAAAAACTGAGAAAGCTGATAGTGAGGAGCAAGACCTATGTACCAAAACTGATGATAAGTATTTCAAACTGCGATATCACAATTTATAGTAAGCTAATAATTAGGAACACTATCTATTGGTGCTTTCTAAACAATGATCAAACTCACAATCTATTGGTGCTTGTAAACAGTGAATCAAATTAACTGGAATGCAAAAGTTTCCCTTCTCTCATTTATCAAATGCCAGTACATATAAACAAGGCAGTGCAGTGGTAAACAGGCAGAAGAACATCTTAATAACATCAAAGACTACAAGAAGGTATATTATGCATACCAGGCTTCATATGCAAGTATCTAGAAGTAGACCAAGTTCTCTGAGATACAGAGACACTTCCATACCAGTTACATAGTTTGAAGACGACAATAAGTTAGTAATTGCTTCATCAGAAATGTATCCTCGAGTAATTGGTGTAGAGCTCTTCAACATAAGTATCCGACATTCCTTGATGAATTTGTTACAGTTTTTTCAGTATCTTTCAAATTAGTTGATGATGAAATTGTTTTGTTGATATTGAAAAACCTGCTTATTCCGGAGATCCTCTTCCTCAAGGCTTTTGTTGTATCTAATAGAGTGTGGTCTTTGAAACTTCTATATGTTTCGAAGAACAAATTAAAGGAAGGAGAGCTAAAGCTAAAGAGACAACCAAGATCACGTAGATGCTACGAAAGCTACAGAGTGACAGGAGTTGACATAAGATTTGTGTAACACGGCCTTGACACGTTTTTCAAAAACAAACCAATGCTTCTGAATTTCCTATATTTCATCTCCTTCATTAAGCTCAAGACTTCCTTATAAGCATCAAAGAGCAGAGGAAATATTTGGGGATCGAAGGTTTCTTCCCAAATCAAAACTTGTTCTACTAGAGGCCATTGCCAAGAGAAACACAGAATCATACAGAGCATATGCATTTGGTTCCAAGATATATGGTTTGAAGCTATAGTGACTCCATTAATTTTTTAATTTCCAGAGATATTTTGATGCACATATGTTCTCAAGCCTATAATACCCTCCATGGAACGCAAACAGAAGAGTCCAGGTAGCCAAACTGATTGGCAAGTCTGAATGTAGTGAAGGGAGACCGGCAAACGCATGATGAAGACCAGTGTTCTAAAAAACGCTAGGCAGTAGGCGGGTGGCGAGCAGGGGACTAGAGCCTAGAAGGCCTAGGCGGTTATTCATTTATTATAATTTATAATTTATAAAAAAGTTAAGCATAATAGCATATAAATTACTTCCAATTCAATGCCAGGATACATATGCAAAATGTATTAAAAAAAAAAAACAAAGTGTTAATTTTTTTATTTTTTTAGAACTGAAAATAAAGAAATTCAAAAATCCGCCCAGGAGGCTGCCTAGACCTTTTTTAGAACATTGATGAAGACCCTCGTATTCTTAACTTGTCCACAGTATCACTGACTGTTGCATTATTAGCATTGTAGGGTAGCACAATCCTATAACTAAGACGCCAATCTTATGAAGTGCATCAGAGTGAAAAGGAATAATAGTAATACCTATCCCCTTTTGACTATCATCATGGACAATGGCTTCCTCTTTCCAATGTCAACAATGACATCAATTTGCGATGATTCGCTTCGATCAAGTTGAACAAAATAAGGAAACCGGCTGGGAGATCCTGAAAAGCTGATTGAGGAGAAAGAAAGTATTAGTATATTAGCTTTGCTTCCCATACAAACAATAAAAACCACTTCTTCTGATGTCCCCAGGTCTATGATAGCCGGAAGTACAGTTTCTACCCAAGCCAATGCTGTAAGGAGAAAACAAGATTCAAATTAGCTTACATTTTCATGCCCAATAGTTAGAACTCAAATATAACATGTTGTAAGTCAGATTCATCTAAGAACCCAAATGAAAAGATAATAAAATTATATCATCATGAGATAACTTTCAGATAATTTGGTTTCATTTAACAAGTAACATTCTATCCCTTTGATCTTTCTTTTACTTACATAAAACTTGTATTACAATTTTGAGACAGGCTAACAACCCAATATTTAAAGATTGCAAATAAAAAGAACTCATAATTCCATCATTAAGACATTTCTACAAACACCTCGCATGCGTTATATGGAGAGTAGAAGACAGATAACACCATCATTTGAAATCTCAATTGGGCAGTGGAATTGAACCAAAACAAGAACACCCATTATTCGAAATCAGGTAATTAAGCAAAGGGTCTCTGTCATACCATGAAAAATCTAACAAAACTAAGCATAACGGATTCAATGAAGCTTACAGTGAAAAATGGAAGAAATGTAGGCAGATAGAGAGCTTCCCATTGAGCTTGTTAAGTGAAGAATCACAGAGAACCAAGGAGACAAGAAGAAGAAGAAGAAGAAGATGGGAGTGTTTACGACGTTTTGCGAATTCGCTTCAGAAATATAAGTTCAAAATGTTACCAATCGTAGTTGCTGGTGAGGCAGAGCCAGAAATTTCTTTTGGGTGAGGCACAAAATAAACAAAAGTTTCCCCCTTCCAACTATGGTTTTCCGTCAGCTATAAGCAATCAACGTAAAGGTATTAATATTTTCTATGAAGTTTTTCTTTAAGATAATAATACTAAAGGATTTTAAATTTTGTCTAATAAAATATATAATTTTATTGCAAAATTAAACTGAATGTGGGGAAAATTCTAGCCAGCCTGATTTTCACGCTTGGCCAGGTGAAATTACCCTTTTGCCCCTCCTTTGTTGTGGTTATATTTATAGTGTTTAAAGAGGCAGGGGCAAAAGTGTAAAAATGCCGGCCAGGCGTGAAAACCAGGCCGGCTAGAAGGACTCTACTCATAGAATATCCAAATTGTATTCTTTGTCCAAGGAGGAATCCTCCTCCTACAAGGAAACCAACAAAAATAAAGTTGTAAAGTTAAGACGCATATCCATCAAAATAAGACCAGTTGTTGCCATCTCATATTGGTAATGCTCGAAAAGATCATTAGAGCACAAAAAAGATTCAAAATTTGCAAAAGAGGGTCAAGTTTATGGTAAAGAGGGTCAACTTGCCAATGGTAGCCTGATTGGATGGTTAAGGCTGTGATGGTTTAACCTCCGCGTCTTGGGTTCTGTCATGAATTATCTGGCGGGAATTCAAAAAAAGAACGAAAAAAGAAAGACGAAAAGAGGCGCTGGAATTCAAATTCAAATAATTTTAGGCAAGGATAGTTAAGTCTTTTTACCTGTTTTGTTACAACTGCCTGTGGCTACGTGGCAGCATATGATAGGCTCAATTCAAAAAGTTGTTATAAGCTTTTCCTTTATAAGCAATGAGAAACAGAGCTAAAGGCATATAAGAAGTAAGAAGAACAAGCTCTAATCACAGCGATTTAGAGATTCAATTGTAATTTTTCTTCTTTCATTCAAATATATCCAGTCCATTCCCTTGATTGCATTCATTAATTGATTCTCAAATCGTCCATACGTGATATTTGGTATCAGAGCTCACTCGATCCATTCCGCCATGGAAACCAGAGCTCGAGAGCTTGAAGTGTTCATGAAGGAAGCCAAGAAACAACAAGCTGAGATGACGAGACAAATGGAAGCATTCAAAACAGAGCTGAGACGAATAGCACTGGCCGGAGAAACTCAGGAGAAGAAAATCGATACTAAGATCGATCAATTGATTCAAATGCTGCAAGGAAATGGGATCATCAACAGGGACGAAGCGAGTTCTTCTCAAGGTACGGGAGCAAACAACATGCAAACATATGATCCCTCCCTCGGACGACTCTGGAGGTAATTTTTTCCGCTTTCCCAAATTAGATTTCCCCATTTTGATGGCACCAACCCTCGATCTTGGATAAAAAATGTGAGCGCTACTTTCAATTGCACAATGTTGTTGATGCCAACAAGGTCTCTATTGCTTTGATTCACTTGGACAGTAAGGGTGATACCTAGTTCCTAGACTACCAACTCAATAGACCTAATCTTACTTGGAAGGACCTCGTTCAAGACCTTTGTTTTCGATTTTGGATCCCTTGTCCACCAATTATGTTGACACCTTCAATAAACTCTCCCAGGATCTCAGTGTCGAACTCTACTTTGACAGATTTGAAGAGCTCAAATCCTTACTTCATAATCCTACACTGTCTGAAACCTATTTTATTCTCAGCTTAATTAGCGACCTCAAACCAGAAATTAAATCGGTCATTCAAATGTTTAAACCTTCTTCTATGGCCCATGCATTCTACCTTGCTCGTATGCAAGAGGCTTGCATCACTCCAGTCTCTTCCGTCCCTCACTCTACACATTCATATCCACGCCGCTCATTCCCATCTTCTACTGCTTCTCCATGGCCTAGACCTGCCCTCCAACCCTCATCTTCTTATACACCACCTCCACCAGCCACTACTGCAATTCCATCATCTTCCACCATTCCTCCAATTACTCGTGCACCTCCTTACCCTCCTATTAAGCGTCTCAATCCTGCTCAGATGAAAGTCAGACGGGATAAAGGTTTGTGTTATAATTGCGATGAATTATACAATCCCGGCCATATCTGCAAGCACCAGCACTTGTACATGTTGGTCCCTGATGATGACTGTGTGGATGAATCCCTTCCTCTCTTAGATGATACTGAGGATCTAGTCCAGGAAGTTCCTTCCAATATGGAACTCTCTATCCATGCTTTACATGGCAATCCTTCATCTAATACCATCTTACTCAAAGGATTCATAAAAAAACGTCCTATCTCTATTCTGATTGACATTGGCAGTACACATTCTTTTGTTGATCCACAAGTCATCAAGGATACTCAATGGCCTATCCTGCTCACACCCTAAATGCTAGTTAAGGTTGCTAATGACCAGCAACTTATTAATCGTGTTATCTGCCAACCCCTTCAGTGGACCATGCAGAACACTAAATTTGAAGGGTCTGTTCGGGTCTTACCTCTTGGGGGATTCGACATGGTTTTGGGAGGTGACTGGCTAAAACCCTTGGGCAATGTCTTAATAAACCTTCAAACACTCCAGCTGACCATCATATATAAGGGCAAGAAAATCACCTTACAAGGCGTCTCTGACACTGCTTCCTTATCCTTAATTCACCCCACTAAGTTCAGCAAGTTTCTAAAGAAACACACACCCTTGTTCTTTGGCCAGTTCTTTTCTATCACTTCCATGGAACCACCTCCATCCCCACCTCCTGAAATCATTTCCCTACTGGACCAATTCCATGATATTCTTTTACCTCCATCCACACTTCCTCCCACCCGCAGCCTTGATCACAAAATTCCATTGAAACCACTAGCCCTTCCTAGTTCCCAAACTCCCTACAAGATTCCATACTTCCAAAAAGCAGTAGTTGAAACTCTAGTCCAAGAAATGCTTGACAGTGGTCTGATTCAGCAATCTCATAGTCCATTCTCCGCACCTATTCGATCTTCTTGTTCAAAAGAAGGACAATTCTTGGCGTTTTTGCGTTGATTATCAACGTTTGAATGACTTGACTATCAAAGATAGATTCTCCATTCCCCTTATTGATGAACTTTTGGATGAATTGAATGGTGCTAAAGTGTTTTCTAAGGTCGACTTAAGGTCTGGTTACCATCAGGTTCTGGTCCATCCTGATGATGTCTTCAAAACAACCTTCAGGACGCATCACGGCCATTTCGAGTTTAAAGTAATGCCGTTTGGTTTAACCAACGCTCCGGCTACATTTCAGGCCTTAATGAACAATATCTTCCAGCCCTTCTTACGAAAGTTTATCCTGGTCTTCTTCGACGATATTCTGATTTATAGCCCCTCCATGACTGAGCACCTTGTTCATCTCAATACCACCTTCCAAGCACTGAGAGCTCACAGCCTCTACGCCAAGTTCTCTAAATGTTCTTTTGGTCAGTCTACCTTGGAGTACCTCGGCCATATTATTTCAGATAACGGTGTTGCTGCTGATCCAGCCAAAGTTGAGGCTATGTTGTCGTGGCCTACTCCCTTGACGTTGAAAGCATTGCGTGGCTTCCTGGGCTTGACTGGCTATTATCACAAGTTTGTCCAAAATTATGGTCAGATTGCTAGGCCATTGATCGACCTTCTAAAGAAGGATGCGTTCATTTGGAGTCCTCTTGCTGCTGATGCTTTCTCAAAACTCAAAGTAGCTATGAGCACCACACCAGTATTACGGCTTCCTGACTTCACCTTACCATTCTATTTGGAGACCGATGCTTGTTCAGTGGGTATTGGCGCTGTCCTATCTCAGCAAGGTAGACCTATAGCTTTCTTTAGCAAAGCACTGGGACCAAAGAACTTGGGGTTGTCCACGTATGAAAAAGAACTGCTTGCCATTGTGTTAGCAGTGCAAAAATGGCGCTCATATCTCTTAGGCTCTAAATTCTTTGTGATGACAGACCATGAAAGCATTAAGTACTTGCTTGATCAGAAAATTTCGACCACCTTACAGCAACGTTGGGTCACCAAGTTACTGGGCTTTGATTACGTGATTTGCTACAAAAAGGGGGTTGATAACAAAGTGGCTAGCGCCTTATCTAGAATTCCTCATGCTTCGTGCTCTGCCATCTCTTCATGCTCCCCAAAATGGTTATTGGAGGTAGTAGACAGCTATGCCCAAGACCCAATCACTTAGTCCTTGCTAGCTAAGCTTCTGATTGATCCAACTGCTAGTCCTCCCTTTCAAATTAAGAATGGTGTTCTACTGTTCCACAACAGAATATATATTGGTGCCACATGTACCTTACGACAAAAGGTGCTATCTTCTCTACACTCCTTATCTCTAGGAGGACATTCGGGTATTCAAGCCTCATACCAACGACTTAAGCACTTGTTTTACTGGCCAGGAATGAAGACCCAATTGATTCAACTGGTTACTACCTGCGATGTATGCCAGCGCAACAAAGGGGATCAAACTGCATATGGGGGCTTACTTCAACCTCTTCCAATACCTACGCACATTTGGCAGCACATTTCAATGGATTTTATAGAGGGGTTACCTGTCTCACATGGCAAGTCAGCCATCTTTGTCGTCGTGGATCGCCTTAAAATGAGCACGGCCTATCACCCTCATTCCGATGGCCAGATTGAGCGCACCAATGCGTGCCTTGAAACCTATTTGCGGTGCATGACTGGGCAGACACCTTCTAAATGGTCACTGTGGTTATATTTAGCTGAGCACTGGTTTAACACCAACTACCACTCAAGCTTAAAAACTACCCCATTTCAAGCACTATATGGCTACTCACCTCCGCTGCTGGCGCTTCCTCCCACTGATTCACTGGCTATTTCTGAAATTACACAATACCTCAATACTCGCAATGAGATGATCAATATGCTTAAGGAAAGATTGCACCAAGCTCAGAATAGAATGAAGAAATATGCTGACAGACACCGCAAGGAGCGCACTTTTTTAGTTGGTGATTGGGTTTATCTCAAGCTCCAACCTTACAGACAGACCTCGGTTCAAATACGACGGAATCTCAAGCTAGCTTCTCATTTTTTTGGCCCCTTTCTCATCATAGACAAAATTGGCGAGGTCGCTTATCGTCTTTAGTTGCCTGCTTCATCTCGCATCCACCCCGTCTTCCATGTCTCCCAACTCAAACGACGACTAGGCAACGCCAACCTACTATCACCTACATTACCTGAGCTCGACAACAATGGAGGATTTAAAGCCGAACCTGTTGCCATCTTAGGTCGTCGCTTGATACCGCGCAATAACAGAGCAAAAACTCAGGTCTTGGTGCAATGGTCCAATTCCACTCCTCAAGACGCCACTTGGGTAGATTGGACCTCCTTCTCATCCTCTTTTCCAGCTTTCCATCCTTGAGGACAAGGATGATTTCGAGAAGAGGGCATTGTCATGAATTATCTGGCAGGAATTCAAAAAAAGAATGAAAAAAGAAAGCGCTGGAATTCAAATTCAAATAATTTTAGGCAAGGATAGTTAAGTCTTTTTACCTGTTTTGTTACAACTGCCTGTGGCTACGTGGCAGCATATGATAGGCTCAATTCAAAAAGTTGTTATAAGCTTTTCCTTTATAAGCAATGAGAAACAAAGCTAAAGGCATGTAAGAAGTAAGAAGAACAGGCTCTAATCACAGCGATTTAGAGATTCAATTGTAATTTTTCTTCTTTCATTCAAATATATCCAGTCCATTCCCTTGATTGCATTCATTAATTGATTTTCAAATTGTCCATACGTGACAGGTTCTATACCCACTGGCAACATCCAAAAAAAGGGTCAACTTTGTAAAATTATTTTATGTTGTAAGAAATTTCTAGTTAACTGCATAAAGTATCCAATGCACATCCCATTCCCCTCTATTTAACACAAACGGTTCAATAACAAATGCACATATAACAATTCATTAGATTCGTTCCACAAAACACACTTCAACTTGGATATGTGTTTGGCTGATATATTGTCAGAAAGACAAATCATGACATTCTCCAAATTATTAGAATACACCAATTTGTGTCCTTGCATTTTTTATTTTTAATTCTTCTTTTGTTAACATACATGATTTGAAAGTGAAATATGGTTACTTTGTTTTATTGAATGACCTCAAACTACATAATATCTGTAAGGTAACTAACTTTGACAATAACATCAAATTAAAGCTAATAGAAATTAACAGGACATGAACTGTATGGAAAAGAAACTAGCTAGAGCAAAGTATAGTCCAGCTTACCCATAAGCTGAAACCAGTGACTGTTGCATAGAAATAGCCATGGAAGCACCAGAGAGTTGCAACTCTCCAAGATGACGCACAAACATGACTGGGATAACTCGTAAGCAGTACAACAACAAATTGACTGATATCAAAGG
Organism: Berberis vulgaris; assembly: GCA_963556465.1. Lineage (NCBI taxonomy): Eukaryota > Viridiplantae > Streptophyta > Magnoliopsida > Ranunculales > Berberidaceae > Berberis > Berberis vulgaris. The sequence goes on from OY747125.1 coordinate 102,291,427, forward strand.
CCCCGCAAGCCATAGTTGCTTCTTCACTTCTTCCACAAACTTCTCTGATCTACTTAGAGTAGCTGCCTTTTTTATGTTGGACAAATTCAATAATGTGGGCACACATATGTAATATAACGTGTATTGCGATCTTAAAGTGTAGTCCGTTTAAATATGTGATGTAATAGGGGTATTGGACTATAAGGTATTAATAAATAACATGGTGTAAATAAGGATGTAATTTCTAATTCAATGAGGGGCAGAATTGGAAATTCACAGTCCGTAAGTTGAAGGGTTATGACTTATGGGCATTATAAATAGGATGGGTCCTCGATTGAGCGTATGCGTTGAAATAGAAAAACAACTTTTGGCATTGTCTTCTGTATCCTCTCAACAAAGAATTAAGGGAAACGCTTGAATCAATCGGAAGATCCAAACAATCCAAACTCATCACAATCAACGGGGAAATCGCTATGGATCGATCGGGTATGTTTCTATTCTTCTTGTTTCCATTGAATCAATTAGAGTCTTAAGTTTTTAGTTTAAATACAACAATTGGTATCAGAGCAACTCCTATTGATTCCATGTGAAATTATAAAGGAAAACATACAGTGATTATAGATTCATACAGTGATATATATATTCATACAGTGATTATTGCTTCATACAGTGATATATATATATATTCATACAGTGATTATAGATTCATACAGTGATATATATATTCCTATAGTGATATATATACATTCAAAGATCATATTGCAATGAGATTCTTATCCATCTATATAGATATGTATGCATGCAATTGTATTCAGTGATTATATTGTAATTGTATTTACTATTGAAATAGATTACAATTTGGTGTACTGTACAGTGAAATAGATGTTTCAAAAAAAAAAAAAACGATTTTACTGTTATAGTGAACAGTGATATGCGATTTCGTGAATAGTGAACAACGATTTCACTGTTACAGTGAACAATAATATGCGATTATGCATTATCAAAAAAAAATATTGTTCACCATTGACCGCGACTGTTCACCATTGACCGCGACTGTTCACTGTTGGGCCTAGCGAATGTTGGGTTTGTATAGTGATTGTTCACGGGCCTGGTGACTGTTCATGGGCCTGGTGACTGTTCACGGGCCTGGTGACTATTCAGTTGACTGTTCACGGGCTTGGTGACTGTTCACCTATTGGGCCTGTTGCTGTTATTAATCATTGGGCCTGTTAGTAAATTTTACTTTGACTATTGGGCCTGTTGCTGTTGGTAATAATGTTTAACTTATTGGGACCTATTTAATTTTTGGCTACATTTTATTTAATTTTAATTTGTATTCAGTTCATACTCCAAATTTATACATAGTTTATAATTTTGGTTTCATGTATCACTATTGTGTTCCTTATTTAAAATTTTCACAATTTAACTAATAGGTTGCCAAAGCAACCACTGTTAGGAAAATTGGTTGATTTTAAATAAGTGAGCATGCTACATCCATGTGAAACAATCGGCTCAAAGGAAGATTGTTTTGACCGGATAATCCCTAGTCTTAAATATGTGATAAAGTTTACTATACCATGCTTTTATTATGTCAGTCCAAAGAAATGCATAATATTAGGCCGGTTTCGTTGTGTACAAAGAGTACCACTTACAGATTGATATTTCTGTCCAAAGACTAAATAACAATGCTGTGCTAGGTATCTTGATATGAGTTTTTTATTTCCCTATTGTATGAATTTAAAAGTTTATGCAATTGAATAATGATGTGATTATGTTATTTATGTAATTTATTCTCTGTACAGCTACTATGTCTACTACTAGTATATCTGCTGGTGTAAATAATATTCTCATGCTTAATGGGACAAACTTCAAGGACTGGAAAGAGAACGTGTTAATCGTTCTTGGATGTATGGATCTGGACCTTGCCTTAAGGATTGAGCAACCCGCTCCTCTTACAGATGCAAGTACTCCTGATGTCAGAAAATATTTTGAGAAGTGGGAACGCTCCAATCGCATGAGTCTCATGCTCATTAAGCGAGGTATTCCAGAAGCCTTTAGGGGTGCAATATCCGCTGGGGTGACCAATGCCAATGAGTTCCTTACTGAACTTGAAATACATTTTGCTAAAAACGATAAGGCTGAAACAAACACGCTTTTAGCTAGCTTGATTTCATTAAAGTATAAAGGCAAATGGAACATTAGAGAGTATATCATGGAGATGTCTCATCTTGCTTCAAAACTTAAAGCACTGAAGCTTGAGTTGTCTGAGGACTTACTCGTGCATCTAGTTTTGATATCACTTCCTCCACAGTACAGTCAGTTTAAGGTTAGTTACAACTGTCAGAAGGAGAAATGGACTCTTAATGAGCTCATTTCATACTGTGTGCAAGATGAAGACAGGTTGAAGCAAGACAGAACGGAAACTGCTCATTTTGCAAGCACCTCTAAAGATAAGGACACAAAACGAAAGAAGGATAATGAAGCTGCTAAGGGTCTAGCACAAAAGAAACAGAAAGGCAATGAGGGTTGTTTCTTTTGTAAGAAACCTGGACATGTAAAGAAGGAATGTACCAAGTATCACGCTTGGCGTGCTAAAAAAGGTATGTTTCTTGCTTTGGTCTGTTCTGAGGTTAACTTAGCTTCAGTACCTAGAAACACTTGGTGGTTAGATTCCGGTGCTACTACTCACATAAGTGTTTCTAAGCAGGGTTGTCTGAACTACCGAAAGCCAAATGATGTTGAAAGACGCATCTTCGTGGGCGATGGAAAATCGGTAGAAGTGGAAGCAATAGGAAACTTTAGATTACTCTTAGGAACTGGTTGTTATTTGGAACTGAAAGACACTTTTGTAGTACCGTCATTTAGATGGAATTTGGTTTCTATTTCCTTGTTGGACAAATTTGGATATTGTTTGGAAATAATCAATTTAGTCTTTCATTAAATTCCAATATTATTGGTACTGGTTCATTAAGCACATTTGATAACCTATATCTTCTTGACACTATTGCCTCATATAATGAAACCTTGCATGTGGAATCATGTTGTACTAAGCGTAAGCTAAATAAAGGAAATTCATCAAAACTGTGGCACAAACGTTTAGGACATATCTCGAAAACAAGAATCTTGATTTTTCAGACTTTGATGTCTGTATTGAGTGCATCAAGGGAAAACAGACCAAACAAAAGAGATTGGGTGCAAACAGAACTTCAGACGTCTTAGAATTGATCCACACAGATATTTGTGGACCATTCCCTTCGGCTTCTTGGAATGGTCAACAATATTTTATATCATTCATAGATGCTTACTCACGCTATGGGTACCTTTATCTCATTCATGAGAAATCTGAGTCACTGGACATGTTCAAAGCTTTCAAAGCTGTGGTTGAGAACCAACTCAACAAACGAATTAAAAGTGTCAGGTCTGACCGTGGTGGTGAGTATTACGACAGATATGACGGTTCCGGTGAACAACGTCCAGGACCATTTGCTAAATTTCTAGAAGAATGTGGAATCGTCCCACAGTACACCATGCCGGGATCATCTAGCATGAATGGTGTAGCTGAAAGACGAAACCGAACTCTTAAGGACATGGTAAGGAGTATGATCAGTCATTCTACCTTACCTGAATCACTCTGGGGAGAAGCACTAAAGACTGCAGCTTACATCCTTAATAGAGTACCAACTAAAGCAGCTGCCAAAACACCTTATGAACTTTGGACAGGCAGAAGACCTAGTCTAAAGCATTTTCAAATTTGGGGATGTCCAGCTGAAGCAAGGCCTTATTGGCCGAATGAAAAGAAATGGGACTCCAAAACAGTGAACAGCTACTTCATTGGCTACTCTGAGCGATCAAGGGGCTACAAGTTCTATAATCCCACTATTAAGTCCATTTTTTGAAACGGGGACAACAACGTTTTTTGAGGATGTCGAGTTTGGGGGGAGAAATAAGGTAAGAGACATTATTTTTGTGGAGGAATCAATTTCGACTCCTACTACTGTTGTTGACAATGTACATGTTCCAATACCCGTCATTGATCAAGAAACAGATCTGGAACCTCAACAGGACAATGTTGAACTACTCCCTGCTCCAATTGAAGTAAATATTCCAGAAGAACAAACTCAACAACCTCAAGATCAAATGCCATTAAGGAGATCCACGAGAGAAAAGATAAGAGCTATCCCGGATGATTATATGGTATTTCTCGAAGAACATGAGGAAAATGATGGATTGGTGGAAAATGATCCAATCAACTTCAATCAAGCCATGTAGGATTCTAACTCTCAAAAGTGGATAGATGCTATGAATGAGGAGTACAAGTCTATGCAAGACAATCAAGTTTGGGATCTTGTCCCATTACCTGAAAATACAAAGCCTATTGGTTGTAAATGGATATTCAAAACCAAGAAGGACTCAAAAGGTAATGTGGAAAGATATAAAGCTCGTCTTGTAACTAAAGGCTTTACTCAAAAGGAAGGTATCGACTATAAAGAGACTTTCTCTCCGGTGTCAAAGAAAGACTCATTTAGGACAATCATGACTCTTGTTGCACATTTTGACTTTGAGTTGCATTAGATGGATGTTAAAACAACGTTTCTCAATGGCGACATTGATGAAACAATTTATATGGTGCAACCAGAAAATTTTGTGTCTGGAGACCCAAAGAATATGGTTTGCAAACTAAAGAAATCCATCTATGGGCTTAAGCAAGCTTCCCGTCAATGGTACTACAAATTTCATCAAGTAATTGTCTCGTTTGGTTTTGAGACGAATGTTGTTGATAACTGTGTGTATCATAAGTTCAGTGGGAGTAAGCATATCTTCTTGGTTTTGTATGTTGATGACATATTGTTTGCCACTAATAATATAGATATGTTGCACGAAACTAAGAGATTTCTATCAAAGAAATTTGAAATGAAATATCTTGGTGAAACTTTTTTTGTCTTAGGGATTCAGATATACCGGGATCGTTTTCGGGGTATTATTGGATTATCACAAAAGGGCTATATAGAAAAAGTGCTTAAAAGGTTTAGCATGCAAGATTGTAAACTAGGAGATACCCCTATATCTAAAGGAGACAAATTCAGTCTTAAACAGTGTCCTCGGAATAAACTTGAAGTTGTAGAGATGCAAAAGATCCCCTATGCATCCGATGTTGGGAGTCTTATGTATGCTCAGGTATGTACACGTCTAGACATAACATTCATTGTTGGAATGCTTGGCAGATATTTGGATAACCCTGGGATGAGTCACTGGAAAGCAGCTAAACGGGTTATGAGATATTTACAGAGAACTAAGGATTACATGCTCACATACAAGAGATCAAATCAGTTGGAGATCATAGGGTATGCTGATTCTGATTTTGTTGGATGCCAAGATAGTAGAAAATCTACATCAGACTACATTTATCTGTTAGCTGGAGGAACTATTTCTTGGAGAAGTGCTAAACAGACACTCATAGCTTCTTCCACCATGGAAGCAGAATATGTGGCGTGTTTTGAGGCTTCCAACCACAGATTATGGCTGCGTTATTTTGTTACTGGGCTGCGCATTTTGAATGACATAGAAAGACCACTAAAGTTATATTGTGACAATAAGTCAGCAGTTTTATATGCCAACAACAACAGGAGCTCGTCTAGGTCAAATCATATTGACATAAAGTTCCTGGTTGTGAAGGAGAAAGTAGAGAATAAACAGATTTTCATAGAGCATATTGGGACACACTCCATGATTGCGGATCCGCTTACTAAGGTATTACCACCCAAGGTCTTTCATGAGCACACCGCTCATATGGGTGTTATGTCACATGATGATATCATGGTTTAGTGGGAGTTTTGTTGTTCTATGATGAATTTTTGGACACATTGGTGTAATTTAGTATTTTCTGCAGAAATAAAGTTTTCAGTCAATTGTCTGTTTATTATATGTTTGATCTCATTAAAGATTATAGTTGGACCGGTTGGAAATAGACATGTTTGGATCACATCACATGTAATTTCCATGCTCTACATTCATGTTTGATCTATGTCATTTGATTATATTGGTATATGTGACTATTGATGGATTTCGTTACGCTAGTCGTGACGCAAATCGCTTTAATCCTATATCAGTATCGTCAATGGACGAGATTGTTTCGGAATACCTTTACTTGTGATAACAAGTTTTGAGCTCATAAGGTTATACACATTAAAGGTAACATATGTGGCCCAAGTGAGAGATTGTTGGACAAATCCAATAATGTGGGCACACATATGTAATATAATGTGTATTGCTATCTTAAAGTGTAGTCCATTTAAATATGTGATCTAATAGGGGTATTGGACTATAAGGTATTAATAAATAACATGGTGTAAATAAGGATGTAATTTCTAATTCAATGAGGGGCCGAATTGGAAATTCACAGCCCGTAGGTTAAAGGGTTATGACTTATGGGCATTATAAATAGGATGGGTCCCCGATTGAGCGTATGCGTTGAAATAAAAAACAACTTTTGGCATTGTCTTCTGTATCCTCTCAACAGAGAACTAAGGGAAACTTTTGAATCAATCGGAAGATCCAAACAATCCAAACTCATCATAATCAACGGAAAAATCGCTATGGATCGATCGGGTATGTTTCTATTCTTCTTGTTTCCATTAAATCAACTAGAGTCTTAAGTTTTTAGTTTAAGTACAACATTCTACACTCTTTTCTCCACCCAAAACAACATACCCATTTCCTTCCTCAATAGACTGAATTAGAGGTGAATTTAATTGCTCACCACCATTTATCATGGTTAGACAAAAAGTGCATTTAGAAAACCATGTTAAACACTGTAACATAGTATCAAGTAAGATACCATACATATATTCACTCAAAGCTGCAAAACTTTACAAGCGACTCACTAGAAATAGATAATTGAGTGATCATCAATATTGATCTGTTTTTGCCCACCCACCTCACCTTAGCTAATAAGTCTTTCTTGGGGAGGAAAATTGGCAAGCTTAAAGTAGAGGGTTGGGCAATACATGGGTGTGGGGTGGTTGGGTTAGTTTGGGTTGAGGGGAGGAAACAATATCTTTGGTTCTCATATTCTGATTTTCGAGCATGTTTCAACATATCCTAAAAATATTTTGGAAAGATTTTTATAGTTTAGAAAAATAGATTTTGAGCTGTAGTAGACATGTCTATGCAGATTGTAGGGAAATATGAAGTGTTCTTGCCCTGTTCAAGGCAGTGATTGATTATGTAAGAATAGAAATTCAGAAAACATAGTAGCAATCAAGGTGTAGAAGAGGAGGAAGGTGAGACCAATAACTACCAAATGGATATGGGCCAGGAAATGAATGTGATAGTTAGAAGGTTCAGGAAGTATGTGTGGAATGCAAGGATAACAAGGGTAGTGATGATATAGATGGTGAGCGAGTTTTAATAAGGAGCATTCTAAGAAGTGAGTCTCAAATAGCCAGAGAGCTAGTTCTCCCTGGAGGAAGGGGAGAAATTAGTCTCATAAATAGTTTTCTATGTGTAGCCTTCCAAATATAGGGTGTTGGAATAGGGTTAAATTCTCTTCTTAAATGGTCTGAAGTCCAGAAATGGAGAATAAGAAATGATCTTAAGCTAGTTAGCCTAGTTGAGACCAAAGTCAGAGAGCCCAAGAGCTTGGAGATTCAAAGACGAGTCTTCGGAGATTGGATCTCTGTGAACAACTATGCCTAAGCATTTCTATTTATCTATAGCGTGGGCAAGTAATGATAGAAATGAGAGAGAGAGAGAGACTTGCGTGTATTATGCACGGTGCTGCCTCTATTAACTCTCCTTAGCTCCCCATGGGGGGATTGGAATTATGTAGGTTATCTTATGAGAAGGTCGGTAGCAATGCCCTGCATCAAATTGGCATTTTGTAACAACTCTCAAAACAGTAACACTTTTGAGCTTTAACAATTCACAAACTAATTTTACATATTTTCACAAACAAAGTGATAAATTAGATCACCATGAATAGTATCTATCACTTTTTTTGTGTAATTTTGTTTTCATTTTTTTGACTAAATTTAGTTTTGACTTGAAATTGTTTGGTGAATTATTACAGTTCAAAAAGTGTTACTGTTTTGGGAATTGTTACAAATATGCCAATTTGGTGTAGTGATGAGATCAATGTGAGGGATTTTAGAGACTTCAACAACTGGATTGAAGAATCACAAAGTAAAGCATGGAAGTTCTTTTAATGGTTCAGAGTCCACTTCAGAATAATGTGGGAGCCAAAAATAATCTTTAGTCCAGCATGAATGGAAAGCCCAAAAATCTGGGTTGTTCCATAGAAGCTCGAAAATTATTCACGAAATATATACAACCCAAATCGGATACAAGTACAGAAACCCCAAGTTTGGGTCCACTACAACTTAGCAGAAAACTCTTTTCTCAGCTGAGGAATAGTATTCGGGGCCAACCATCATGCTCAGCTCAGCACACGAACCGACAAGAGAAGTCTCTCCAAATGGAAACTTATAACCATCAACGGGAAGTTACAATCGTCGACGGAATTTACAACCATCAATGGGAAGTTACAACCATCAATGGCTCCCGACATGCCACGCATCCTGCTCGTCTATGAGCATTTGGCTCCCAACCTGCCACGTGTCCCACTCATCAGCGGCCAGTTGGCTCCTCCTACATTTATAAATAGCCAAACACAATTATTTCAGGTAACACTTTCCTGAATCATAATTTTCTCTAAGAATATACAGAAATAAATATTTTTATGAGAAACATTATTCTAACTTTGGCATCGAAGTCCCCGAGGCGAACACCACACCGGTGTTAAGAATTGTTCTTTATCTTATGCAGATTAATCTACATGATCAACACGTGATTTGGTGAAAATTTGCATCCTCAATTTGATGCTTTCTGTGAGATTGAATCAATCGGTGAAATTTTGCATCCAATATTTGGTGCTTTCAATGAGAGCTTGAATCAAACTCATTGCAAGCTCTCTGCCTATGATAAAAAAAGATTTCTTCGTTCATTCACTTTGAATTTTCTTTTATAAACACATTTATTTTTTTTAAATCTTTTTTCACACAATGGTGGGAACTCGAAACCAAACTAGCAAAAATGATATTGCACAATCTTCTACTCCTACAGGGCCGCCATCACCACCACTGGTAGTAGATCTGCCACCATCAATTGCGATCTTCCGGCCAATGAAGATGAAACAACAAGAAAATCTTGCAAGTCAGCTCGCCAATTTGACTAAAATATTGGATGAGCAAACTCGAGCGGTAGAGTGATTGTGAACAAACACCCAAGACATAAGACACATCGTTGTTTACCAAGCCCAGACCATGCTCGTGGGAGTGGAAGTAATCATCCACTGAGGAAAAATAATCCCACAAGAAGTATTCATTCAAAATTAAGGCCATGAGCAAATGTGCATTCTAGGTTTGGGCCTCAAACAAGAGCCTGATCAAGATTAGGGCTACGAGCAAATGATGCCAAAAATGAGTGGTCGGCGCATAACACAGAAGATGGATGTAAACAACGTATAGAACCAAATCGATCACTATATTAACTTGTCCCGAATACCAAATTCTGAATATAATGAGTAGTCAACCGCTAATAGCTGCAATCAAAACCATCATATTGCTGAGCGGAATAGGCTGTTCTGCCACACAGCTGATCAACAATTGGCTCCAGACCTACCACATGTCCCGTTCATTTACAAGCAGTTGACTCCTGACCTGCCATGTGTCCACTCATCTGCGAGCAGTTGTCTCTTCTTACCTCCATAAATAGCCTAACACTTTTCTGAATCTCAATTCTGTCTAAGAACATAGATAAATAAATACTTTCTCAGAGACTATTCTAACTTTGGCATCAGAGTCCCCGTGGCAGACATCACACCGGTGTTAAGAATCTTTCTTCATCTTATGCAAATTACTCTGCATGATCATCATGTGTTCCGGTGGAGTACTTAAGATTATCTCTGTTGTCCCCATATTTTGCCACCATGCAAAGGAACGACTATGCAATACAAGATTAATGGATTCTTCAGGGTCTTGGCAGAAATAACATCTCTTGTCAATTGCTGACCTCTCATCATGTGAGGATTTTAGTCAGTACAACATGCCCATAGGTAACTATCCATAAAAAAGGAAATGATTTTTGGGGAAATCTCTAAACCAAGAGAATGCGAAAAGGCAGCCACTGTCACTGCTGGTACTGAGTGAGCCTCTTATGGAAACTGTGATTTGATGAAGTCTTTTTATCCTCCGCAACTTTAAAAAATTGTATTGAAATATTATTGTATTGTTGTGTAAATTCATTGAATATAATACAAGGTTATAAAGCTAACTCTGCCTAACCTTGTTGAGATAGGAAACCTAAAACTTCTATTATATTCTGACTTTTCTAACATATCATATTTAGTAACACTTTCCTAATAGGTAACATAGGTAGACTTCTATTATTTAACACTCCCCCGCAAGCTGGACATGTAGACGCGGACGAAATGTGCAGCTTGGAGGAAACTTTGAAGTCCAATATGATGATGATGTCGAGTGATTGTCGAATTCTGAAAATTCTGGATGAATCCTGTATGAAGAAATCATGACTCAATTCGAGTCTTGTGATCAACTGTAATATGCTTTCTTCAAAATTGATCTGTCGAATCTATATATTGCACCTGAAATGTTGGATGTAAAGAATTGTATTGTAATATTATTGTATAGTTGTAATATATAATTGTGTAAATTCATTGAATAGAATACAAGCTTATAAAGCTAACTTTGACCTAATCTTGTGGAGATAGAAAACTTAAGGCTTCAATTCTATTCTGACTTTCCTAACATATCCTATATTGACTTTCATATTCTGTAACATAGGTAGACATTCTTTCTTTAACACTCCCCCACAAGCTGGACATGTAGTCGCAGACGAAATGTGTAGCTTAGAGGAAATTTTGAAGTCCAATTTGGTGAAGAAATCATGACTGTCGAGTGAAGCTGCTAATGGTTCGACTCGAGACATCATGATTATCGATTTCTGAAAAATTCTGGATGATTCCTGTTTGAAGAAATCATGACTCAATTTGAGTCTTGGTATTACTCAATTCGAGTCAACACAGAGTTTGGATGATTCATGTATGAAGAAATCATGACTCAATTCGAGTCTTGGTATTGCTCAATTTGAGTCAACACAGATTTTGGTAGTGACCAAAGATGGTGGATGTGAATAGCGGAGTGAAAGAGATTCAAATTTCTTTTTTTTCCTTCCGTTTCTTCTTCTTCATTTCTTCCCTCTGCGATATGATGTGTGACCGAACATGTGACAGGGAATGAGAGAGGACGAGATAAAAGTCGTGTGGTTTACATATGTCTGGGTGCTACTGTCGTGTGTGCCAAAGAGAGACATTGCTGCTATTCTGTTGTTGAGGTGAGATTTTTTTATTAATAATCTGTTGTGGTGATACTGAGTAAATCTAGAGGTGTAAATAGCGACAGATTCAAAAATCTGTTTCTACCCTCCCAAAATCTTTGCTTTCTCCTTCGTCTGCAACTGCTTTGTTGGTGCGGTGGGGTGGTGATTTGCCGGTGGTTGAGGATGTGTGGAGGAACACACGATGGTTGAGGAGATGAGGTTGAGGTCTTCCTCCCTGCTGTTGTCTTCTTCGCAGTGATATAATTACTGAATGCTTGTGGATTGGCCATCATATCAGCCACCATTTGAAAAGCATTGCCAAGTGAGTATTTCATGTCTATATATTCAGAGCTAAGTTTTCGCAGCATAAGGGGAGGAGATAGGTCTCTGCCATTCAAAGCAGATCGTCGTTTGCAAACTCGCCAATCCCAAACGAAGAGGAGAAGAGAGCGTTTGGGCTGTTTTGGTTTTGGGTCTCTCTGTTTACAATCTGTGAGAGTTCAAGAAGGATATCAGCGGCACCGAAATCATTCTCTGTGAAATCTTCCTCAGGTGAGAAGTCGTAGTTGAAGACGGCTCTACTTCGGACCTCTGCCATAGGTGATGATCAGTGATTGCAACTAATCTCTGGCTGCAATTGAAGCGGAAACAGGGAGGTGAACTGCTGTGATTGCTATCTTGTTGGCTGCTTGAAGAGAAATTGCATGAGCAGGGTGAGACTTGGGCATGAAACCACCACCACCACCACCTCCTCCTCCTCCTCTAGTGAATGGAGGAAGATCGTGGACTTGAAAAGCACCTTTAATTGAATTGGAAGGTCCACGATTGTTCTGATTGATGTTGTTCTAATTGATGATCACCGGTGATGATTATTGATGATCACCGGTGATGATGATAAAACCAAGGATGATGGACTGATCCTTGTTGCAGTCTTCTTCATGATGTTGATGATTGATGATTATGTGCTTGGATGTTTTTGTGACAATTGGTTTTGCAATTGTTGAAGGATGATGGTTTTTTATGGTGATGATTGCAGTGTTGATGGTGCAAGCAATTACTTTGTTCTGATTGTAGTGTTCTGTGTGCGGAAGCTAAGCAAAGCGATGACTTGTGATTTCCCTTCCCCGCCTGTTGTGTCTACGGTCAAAGTGCGTAATAGTCGGAAGCGGAGAAGAGCTTGAGTCCCTGTAGTTGTTTTAGGTCACCAAAGAACATTGTACTCTGATACCATGTAAAGAATTGTATTGAAATATTATTTTATTGTATTGTTGTGTAAATTCATTAAATAGAATACAAGCTTATAAAGCTAACTCTGACCTAACCTAGTTGAGATAGGAAACCTAAGACTTTTATTCTATTCTGACTTTCCTAACATATCATATTTTGTAACACTTTCCTAATAGGCAAACTTCTATTGTTTAACATAATAGAATACAAGCTTATAAAACTAATTCCGACCTAACCTTGTGGAGATAGGAAACTTAAGACTTTTATTCTATTCTGACTTTCCTAACATATCCTATACTGACTTTCCTATTCCTATTTTGTAACATAGGTAAACTTTTTTTCTTTAACAACAACCATTTGTAAGGGTTTTAAATCACTTCTTGAATAAATGAACCACATTGTTAAACCCTCATTCAAGAGCCCATGGTGTAATATCTTTTTTTTTTTTTTTTTTAAAGTTTGTTGGAGGGGTTGTACTCAGTAAATGCGGTGGGGGCACATAGCCACCCACCCTTTAAAGACAACCCCCCCTTTTTCTTCCTTCTTCTCCTTTTTTTTTTTTCAGTGCGAGTTTTTCTCTCGCAGCGACGCTGTTCGCCAGAGTTCGTTCGAGTAGATCGAACGATTCCTTCGTGGAATCTCGCCCATTGTCCTTCATTTCTTCCCCTCTTCGTTGCCTCTTTTGGTTTTTCGCAAAAAAAAAATCATTTTTCATATTTGGGTTTGCCGTGGTGGGTTGTTTGATCGGATTTCGTAGCTCCGATCAGCCGTTGATGGGCCTTGGTGGCGTCATTTGGAGCCTATAGACCCGACATGCAAGGATGATTTCGGGGTTGGCCGAATTTTTTCAAAACATCAGGGTGCATGTCCATTTTGAGGGTTCGTCGGCGTGAATACGGGCTTTAGGTGCATGGGTGAGCCGCACATTCGTGACTCAAAGTATTCTTAGACCTATTTCCGGCCTGTTGTGCGGTTCGGAGGCGATCAGACCGGAGTAGGGAGGGTTTCGGCGAGTTTTCGCCAAACTTTGGGTTTCGTCAGGGTGTTTGCCAGATTTTAATTGCCTGTAAGTTTTTCTTTCAGTCACGCGCCACTTGTAATTTATTTATTTTTTCAGTTTTCGGTTAGTTTGCTTACCTTTGAGTCTGCCTTGCAGTTTTAAAAATTTTCGTGGTCCCGCATTCGCTGTTTTGCGAGTTGGGAGCTTCGACCGGTAGGATTTGGGTTCTGAAATCTCATTCCGCTCAGGTGAGTGTAACTATAATATTTATTTTGAGAAATAAGTATTTTAAATCCTGAATTTAATTTTTACAGTATATCGTCGATTGTGTATAATTGAATGTAAGTCCGAAATTCAGAATTTTTAGAGATTTCGATGGTTGTGTTGTTTCTTTGTGAATGAATTACGCATTGAGTTTTCTGAAAGCATGATATACTTTAATGAAATCGAATAGTGGATGAATTTTGGTGTGATTAGGCTTCAGTGTATGGTATTGGTGAAATGGCATTGGGCTTGTATGCTTCGTTTTCGAGTTTGTATAGTATGTCATGTTTTATCGTAGATTGTCGAGTTTTGAACATCTATGATAGTTCGACTCGAATAAATTTATTGTGGTGAATTGGGTCATGTTGTGGCCCTGGTGTAGTCGTGGATTTATAAAAATTGCCGAAATGATTTGGTTGCACGTCTGTTACATTTGATTATGTACGACTCGTTATTTGTGCATGTGGATGTTAGTATAAGTGTTTTACCCCGCTATAATGCCTGTTGTGCCGATGCGTAGGAGCTTGCTCGCATCGTGAGTTGGATGGTGCTTGAGATGACTCGCACCTGACATTGAGGACACTATTGCATGTGGAAAGCTTGCTGAGGTGCGGTGAGCTCCCGCACGCACTTGCCACTAGAGAGTGCAGTAGGACGGGTCCCGGAGGACGTACTTTGGAGATTACTCGCTTTCCCTCCCAGCGCGCTTGAGTTTGTTTGTGTTAGGTTGGCTGTGTTAGGCCAGTCGTTCGGGATGTTTGAGTTTGTATCCTGGCAGATGACACCCCATTAGGATACAAACAATCCCGAAGTGGTACTGGTGCACGTTGTGGGATGTATCTGGGTGAGACACATTCGTAGGGTATGCAGATACCTACGATATGAGACACTTATACATAATTTTACAGGATTTTTGGTTTCGACTTGGTTGCTATACCTAGGAGACTATGAAGAATTATGAGATTGTCTTTATTTTCATCGCTTGATATTTACCATGTTTGAATCACGTGTAATGATCGGCATATATCATAAACTTGTAGTTATTGTTGAATCTGAAATTGTTGTGTTATTGCTTGAACTTAGAAATATTATCTTTAGAGACACGGTGTGATTTAGACTTTATAACTTGTTACTTATCCATTGTTGTGTGATATGAATTTTCCTTGTATATTATTCTGTTATTTGTATTTAGTTCGCTCGCACCAGCTAACTTTGTGCTTTGCTGACTCCGCAAGGGGTGTGCTTCTATTGGAGTGCAGACAGTGTTGGCGCTCCTGCTGATCGTGGCGCTTAGGCCCAATTTTCCGCTGTAGGCACGTTTTGTGCTGTTTGGTCGTGTCCACCATGTACGGGTATGTTTTGCTTCCTCTGTATTATCAGGTGTATTATCTTGCTATATTAGATGCTTTGTATAATGGTTTTGTCGCTATGACTCTGGCGGGGCGAATCATATATTCTTATTTTGTTCAAATTTTTATCGTAGTTTTTATTTCCATTTCATTCTCGTATCAAGAATGTGTTATATTATGATGTTGTGGTCGATTACGATCCGCCTGTATTACGGGTTAGTTCACGCATCAACACGCTGCGATTCCCGTAGCGGGTCGGGACGTGACACATGGTGTGAAAGCCAAGTTGCATTCCTGAAAAATCCTCTATGAAACCCCATGTTCATTACCAGTGTCTCCTTGTTCTTCCAAACATCAAATATTAAATGAAATAAAGTCGATTCGATATAAAATGCAAGAATATGAGGCAGGTGTCTTCCATTATGTGAATGTAGTTTAATCCAATATTTTGTTCATGTCACATCCATTATGTGAGCATATCCCTTTTGCTGTTCTATTGGGAATTTGGTTGGAACACAATAGTAGAGCTTCCGTGGGGATATCTCATGAGGTGAATCGAGTTGTATTGGATTTTAAAGAGCTTTCTCTACTTCAGGTGCAGAGTCTTTGAAAAGTTTACAAGGGTCTACTTTGAGGAATACGTAGTTAATCGGAAAAAGCAAATACATATAATTTTACAATAATAACAAAAAAAATGTTACATAAAAAATAAAAACTGAAAAAGTAAAAAACACCCTAATTAATACACCCTTTCAGTAATCATAAATACATTGTAATGGTTGTAAACAACAGTCAAAATGTAAATAAAAGCTAAGCTCTCCTCGTTATCAATGCAAGAATTTATGCATACCAGGAACCAAATGCAACCATCCAGTAGATCATTCACTCTGAGATATGCGAACCAGTTACATATGTTTGGATTTGCTTAATCTCAAACGTATTCTTGGGTATATGGTCTACAGCTCTTTTAACAGAAGTATCAAGTAATCCTTCATGAGGTTTTTTCTGTCCTTCGGCTCTTGCAGGTTGCTCACTACCTGTAAAATTATTCGATGTTGGAACCACCTGCTAATTCCGGAGATCCTCTTCCTGAAGGATATTGCTGCATAATCTTTGAAACTTCTGTATATTGAGGAAACAACAAAAAGGAGAGCTAAAGTTGAAGTGACTGCCAAGATCACATAGATGCTACGAAAGCTATAGAGTCGCAGTTTGTTTGATGTTACATTTGTTGCAAGAGGGTCTTGACACCTTTCAGAAACTAACCATTTCTGCTGCAGTTTTTCAATTTCACCATTTTCAGTTAAGCTCACCCATGTTAATCTCATCTACAATAAAACATCAGCACAATCCAAATATACATAAAATTCGATTAAAGTATGTAGTTAATGAAAAACACCAATTTGCAGAAACTTGATATTTTGCAAAACTAGAAAGTTGAACATGTTGAACTTAAATTTTAGATCTACATGTTTATTTTACTGTTCCTACAGAATAAACACTCACAATAGTTGATCGTGCTTCTTCGAACAAGGAAGTATTGTAGGAACAAGGGACTCTCTGACCAATTGTAGGAAAAATCTAGGGTGCCTGCTGGCTATCAGGCACCGTCCATCTGCCTCGAGATGAACATTATTTCATATCTCGCAACAGATAGACGGTGCCTGGTGGCCACCAGGCACTGTAGTAGTGCTCTGAATTGTAACATCACAAAAGTGACATTGTTTTGAGAGTTGTTACAAAAGTGCCAATTTGGTGTAGTGACCTAGTAGCTATCTCATAGATAATAGTTTGAATACGGTGAGGAAAAAATATAAACTAAAATTTTAAATAAGGGCACTGCTCCAATACATACACAGATTTAGATGTACGGTACATCCACAAAAAGTCACAACCCAATGTACATTCTTACTAGTGATATATACAAGATACTGCGTGACCAAAGTTACCACTCACTTTGTTACTAACATGGCATACAAAATTACTACTTACCAACCAAATTCACAATAGTTACTACTTACCAACCAAATTACTAAAGCTACAATCCGGAAAATCTAAGTTTAGCTTGATGCACCATACATCCAAAACCTTTGATGCACAAAAGAGTTTCCATATTTCATTTTTTTCCTTGGAACATAATATTGAAAAAGTGTGTCATGTTCACTTTGAGTGTCCATTCGATCAAATCATTAGGACATTTATTCTCTTCAAGGTGGATTATGTTTGAGCTGTCAATAGGATGATTGATTTTGCGGAAGCTTGTACTAGGAAGTATGACAATTTTTCTTTTCCTTTTTATTATTAAGAGAGAAATAACCAGTATTCATCAATTACTCTGTGCCTCCAGCTTTAACTGCAATTTTCTTTTTCTCCATGTTCTTAATGAATGCCTACGTAGGTTATTCATCTCATTTTGTAAAGGAACAATTAATTACATTGTTGTTTAGACCATGTATATTTGCAAATTTAACTTCATATGAATAATATTTCTACGTGGCTGGCTATCTTGGATATTGTGGATACCACAATCATAATAAATTCCTAATGCCACAGGATTTAAATCTCATTACGAACCCTAGAAACAACTACTGATTTGATTTGTCCTTAAGGTATGCATGATAACCACAAAAGCCATTCTCTAGTCTCAATTTCCAATTAATGTCTCATTGTCCAATTTAATGGCATATTATGTATATGCTCAAATATTCGATCAAGTTACATTTGAACAAGAAATCGTTTTACATGAATAAATTAAAAGCTCGTACTGAAAAAGATAATACAAGGGATGATTTCACAACGTGGGGAAGTGGTATTGGGTGCAATAAAGTGGTAAGAATGAGACGTTTATGGTCACAAGAAGAGTTAGGTTCGATGTTAATTGAGGGAGAGAAGAGAACCTCAAATGCAAATATGTTTTATCTTAGGGCGTCGGGCACCTATGCGATTATATAGGTTGTCATTAGGAAGTGGAATTTATGAGGCCTGTGGTAGCGTTGACTATCTGTCATGGTGTAAACTCCCAAAAAGAATCGCTAATTCTTATTGAGGAGGAAACGAGCGAGGGAGGGGGGTGCAACCCTCCATTTTTCTCGAGATATGTGTCTTCACGCATTTCAAAGGAGATGGACGGTTGCACCCCCCTCCGTCGCCCGTTATGACACGCAATACCATTTTTTTTAATTGGTTTGCTTTCACACCTGCTGTCATCGACTCTATTGATGACCATTATGATGATTCTGTTGGTCAATCTAATTACTCACTTGAAGGTCCAAAACCTGTATATACATGTGTGTGTGTGTAATGATGTAATTTGTTGTGCCAAACAGCTCAAATACCACCTTGTTATGCAGAGCAACCCTCCAAACTAAAAAACGAACTGATCTGAATGTAGAATGGGTCAATAATTATTACATCCACCAGAAACATTGCTATCATTTAAGATACTGATTACAAAGATTTTTTTATTGGGGTATATCGCAAATAGCTAAAAAAAATTTGTCAACATATAATTTTACATTTGAAATTAAATGCCCTTTAATATATTCCAATTTGATTTGTGCCCCTCTTCCCATATTTTTATCTTTTGTGCTTCTATAAAGTAGCTTATTGGATCCATTTCTTTCCCTATAGATTAGATGAAGTTTTGTTTAGAAATTAATGTTTGTATAGTTAGTTATGTATTGTTCAAATAAAAAAAATATATATGTTAAAATAATTAATTATTATTAATTAATTATGATTCATCACTCCGTCCTTGACTCCGTCACTGGATTCAAGTAATGAGAGTTCACGTGTCTTAACTAGGGCTGGGCAAGTACGGGTAACCGGCCCAAAAACTAAAAACCGAAAACCGGCCCGAAAATTTCGGGCCCGTGTTTGTGGGAACCGAAACCGGACCGAATTGACCGGGTAACCGAAGTCCCGGTTAACCGATTTACGGGCCGGTCTCGATTGTAAGAGCAAAACAATGCTTCTACAGTAATTAAAAAAAATTACCGATACCATCCAACAAAATTAAACAAATTACAAAAAAAAAATTATAACAAAAAACTATAGCATACAACAAAAATTACATCAAGAAATTACAAAAAAAATACAACAAATTACAAGATAATATCAGATCTTGAATCTGATTTGATATGATCATGATCTGATCTGATCAAGATCTGATCGGATCGAGATCGGATCTGAGGGATCGAGATGAGATCTGACCGGATCGAGATCTGACCGGATCGAGATCTGATCTGATCGGATCGAGATCTGAATCTGATTTGATCCAGATCTGATCGGATCAAGATCAAGATCTGATCAGGATCAGGATCAAGATCTGATCAGGATCAGGATCAAGATCTGATCAGGATCAGGATCAAGATCTGATCAAGATCTCAACAAGATCTGATCTAGATCTCAACAAGGGAAAGGCGGGGAAGGGAGGGGAGAGGGAGGCAGATCGGCCTCCGCCATCGCTGGGAGTAGGCCTCCGTCTTCGCTGAGAGAGGGAGCCGGTCGATCTCCGCCTCCGCTGTGAGAAGTGAAGAGGCTCGTGGCTTCGCCTCCGCTGTGAGAAGGGAGGGAAGAGTGAGGTGGCCTCAGATCGGCCTCCGTTGTGAGAAGAGAGGGGAGAGGGAGAGGGAAGCTGCCTCCGCGGCTTCGCTGTGAGAAGAGAGGAGGTTTCCTTCGCTGGTCTCCTTCACTGGTTTCTCTCTGTGAGAAGAGAGGAGGTTGAGGGATTTAGAAATTTTCGAGGTTGAGGGATTTTGAGGGGAGAGAAAATTATTTAAGTCAAGGTGTCGGGTCGGGCCGGTTACTTCACGGGCTTTAGAAATGAAAACCGAGGCCCGGATCAGAAACTTCGGGCCGGGCCGGGCTTTTACAACAGAAGTTTTTTTAATTAATTAAAACCGATCCGAACCGACCCGATCGGTCCGGTTGTCGGTTCGGTCCGGGTTTTCGGTCCTAAATGCCCACCCCTAGTCTTAACACTTCCAATAACTAGAGAAGACTACGTGTATTTCGGGCTTGACATGCTTAATAGATAATCAATAAAATCACTGATGCAACAATTACAGATTCTTATTCATGGTCTATTCAGTGTCTTTACATGGTGTAGACGATCGGAATTCAAGTGTTAATGGGCTTTATGTCTAAATCATCAAAATGTAGTTTTCATAGTGTTTCTGATAACCATATGAAGAAGAATATTCAACTTGAAATTCTGATGCCCTTTAATAGCAAGCCACTAATCCATCTTGTGGAAGATTTGGATTCTGTAGTAACTGAAAGCTACCAACATTCTTAAATTTTGAAAGTCTTTTTGTATTTTAAAGTCTTTTTCTATTCTCCATTCCTATCATACATTGGATGGTTAAGTTTGTGAATAATACAAAACCATTGACTCCTGAATATTATTTATCTTGTATAGTTCTAACGGACCTACATACTCTAATACCATGGATTCTTCCATGAGGGATCCATCTCTAAGGATGATGGATAGTGATGGACCGGCCTGGCTCTCTAGAATCAGGGTTCTTCCATAGAAATCCAGGAGGTATTAATTAGGTGTAAATGATTTAGGAGACAGCGTGTCACGCCCCGATTTTCGAGAAAAACAAAACTCCCAAAAATCCACGTAGGATTATCCGTTTTTCCCAAAAGTCGGGACATGAATTTTCATTCACGAAAATAACAGTTGGCATCCACGAGAAATAATAAATTTTGCACAATTTACCAATTAGAGGGAAAAACACAACTGATCTAAAAGTCCATCAGAGGAAGAAAAATTTTAAAACTCGCAGAGCCAACGCTAACAAGTTCAACACTTTACGAAGGTATCACTCAAAGAAAAAAAAGGAACTGAAAAACTCCGAGTCCAAATTACAAGAATTTAACTAACACCTACAGAAAGAAAGATCTAATCTTTCGAACACGCGCAACTCCCAGCAATGCTCGTCACGTATGGTACGAAATGCTCTAAACCCGCCCGAGATTACTGTATCCTGAAAATAAGCTAGTCGGCTACATTCCCGAAGGAATGTACCCAAGAAGCAAAAGCTTACTTGGGTCAGCAATAAAGCTGGTGTGAGAAATCTTCATGCCAAAAATCAATGATATCACACGTGATAAACATCAAGCTAAACACAAACAACCAACCGTCACACCAATAGGTAGTTCCTCAACGAGGCAATCATATCATCATCCTAATATGTAAATATGCATTTACCTGTACTTACCCTATAGGAGTTGACCATGGCAAGTCAGACCTGCAGAAATATTAGTAGACTTGCCATCCTGCATAAAAAGAATTAGAAACAATGCAACGTCATTTATTCTTTTTATTTGAATTAGGTTCATCTTTTTAACGGATTGATCACTTAGACGATACCACATTCGCACCACCTCCGTGCCGAACATACATGCCCGTATGCCTCTCTCATATAAAGGAGGACTACTCCGTCATCCATGCCTAAGTGGGGACATCACATACAGGCATGCATCGCGGATACCCCTAACTATATGAGTACCAAAAGCCACCCTTGGGCTATCAATGCGCATAAACTCACGTCACATTTTTTACGAATAGATATCAAAGCCTATTTTAGGCATACAAACTCACTACATTTCCGCAAGACTAACCCGAAGGTTATTTTAGTTTCTCTAGTAAGAAATGGGTGCCCCAACTCCGCAAGACGACCCTCTGGTCATTTAGTTTCTCTAGTAAGAGAGGGGTAATAATAAACAACAGAGATGTGGTAGTTCTAAGTGATACAAGCCCAAGTGTTTTATATTTTCAGAAATTCAGGTTTACCAATATCATTTATTTTTCATA
Source organism: Berberis vulgaris (assembly GCA_963556465.1). Lineage (NCBI taxonomy): Eukaryota > Viridiplantae > Streptophyta > Magnoliopsida > Ranunculales > Berberidaceae > Berberis > Berberis vulgaris. The sequence goes on from OY747125.1 coordinate 102,313,466, forward strand.
ATTCAGAATTCTTCCACAATGACATTTTGTCATACCTAAATTGATTCACAATCTATTCACCCACATTTTTGGGGAAAACATAGCATATTCATTAATCAGACTATGTAACAATATGACAATCAAGCCACTCCTGGATTCAAATAAGACAACCTCATAATGAAAGCCTAATTTCACATAGTAAATACCCTCATAAAGTGAGACTTAGTGGAACCTACCTGAATAAAGTCTCAAATTTTGCAAGTATAAAAAAAAGTGCAGTGGGACCCACCCTAAATAAAATCTCACATTTTTACAAATGCAAAAAGTGCAGTGGAACCCACCTTTAATAACCCTTAATAAAATCCCGAGTTTTACAAATGCAAAAGTGTAGTGGGACCCACCCTTAATAAACCTTAATAAAATCAAAAGTACAGTGGGACCCACCCTTTAATAAACCTTAATAAAATTTCGAATTTTACAAATGCAAGAAGTCCAGTGGGACCCACCCTTTTCAAAATCTCGAATTTTGCAATGAATTTCAAATCTGCAATGAATTGACATTTGCAATTCCATTTTGCCAATGTCAAACATACGTGGCCCAAGAACTATTTAGACAACTGAGATCTGACAGAATTTTGAAAGAAAGAGAAATAGGGAATAAAACTCACCAGTCTCAATTCGAATCGTACATATAGATTCTCAAACATAGATCTGACATAATTTTCTTTATGCAAACAAATTAGAAAATGACAAAAAAATCATGTCAAAGTAAAAGTTGAAAGGAATAATGAAACTCACAGTCCTGGTGTCACGTCAGTTACAGATCCCATCAACTTTATGCAATTAAAATCAAAAAGACAAAAGTGCAATCTAACAGTAAAGATTTAGGGACGAAGAGACTCACCTTTGTTTCTCGTTTTTCTCCTTCTTTCTTCCTCCCTCTCTTCTTCTCCTTTCTCCCCCTTTTTTTTTTCTTTTTTCTTTATTAGCGGCGAGAGAATAAAGAGAGGAACCTAACCCTATTTATTCCTACCAATTAGGGCTTTACTCGAGGTTAGGGACACCTCATCTTTCTACTTAATGCCACCGCATATTTTAAAAAAAATTAAAATTAAATAAATAATTAATTAATTAATTAAAAATTATATGTTAAAGTAGGGTCGTTACATTATACACACCTTAAAAGGAATCTCGTCCCGAGATTCACTGGATGAAAAGCTCCGGATGTAACTGCTTCACTCTGTCCTCTAGCTCCCAAGTTACATCATTTTCTTTTTCACTCCATTGAACTTTCACCAGATTCACTATCCTTCTACGAAGCTGTTTTACATCAAGATCCACAATCTTGATTGGTCGTACTACTTGGGTGAAGTCGTCATTAATCTCAATTTCTGTGGGTTGAACGATGTCAGCAGGATCCTTTACACACTTCCTCAGCATGGAGATGTGAAACACATCATGAACAGCTGATATGCTCGGGGGCAGAGCGAGTCTATAGGCCAAACTCCCTACCCGAGCAATGATCTCAAATGGTCCCACAAATCTAGGACTTAGCTTCCCTTTCTTACCGAACCTCAATACACCGCGCATAGGTGAAACCTTAAGAAAAACAAGGTCCCCAACCTGAAATTCTATCGCCTTACGCTTCCGATCGGCATAACTCTTCTGTCGGCTTTTAGCAGTTTTGATCCGCTCTCTAATAATCTGCACCTTCTCCGATGTCTCCCTAACCATTTCTGGCCCCAATAAGACTGTGTCGCCTACCTCCGCCCAGCAGGATGGTGATCGACAAGGCCTCCCATATAAAGCCTCAAATGGGGCCATGCCAATGCTAGAATGATAGCTGTTGTTATAAGAAAACTCTATGATAGGTAAATAATCCTCCCAACTACCTCCAAAATCGAGCACACGTGCCCGAAGCATATCCTCTAAAATCTGATTCACCCGCTCCGTCTGACCATCAGTCTGAGGATGATAAGCTGTACTCAAATCTAGTCTCGTCCCCATGACTCGCTGGAAACTCTTCCAAAACTCAGCTACAAACAAGGGATCTCTGTCAGACACAATGGACACTGGTACTCCGTGAAGCCTAACTACCTCACGAATGTATCGTCTGGCTAGTTGTTCGGTAGTACGGTGCACCCCAACCGGAACAAAGTGCGCAGACTTAGTCAAACGGTCAACTATAACCCAAATTGACTCGTTACCTCGTCGGGTCTTCGGTAAACCATCTATAAAATCCATAGATATATTTTCCCATTTCCAGACAGGAATCTCTAGTGGTTGCATTAAACCTGAGGGCCGCTGATGCTCGGCCTTCACTTGTTGACAAGTGAAACACCGTGATACATAATCTCCTACATCCTTCTTCATGCCGTCCCACCAGAAAGTTCGCTTCAGGTTATGGTACATTTTTGTGCCTCCGGGGTGAATGGTAAAACGTGACTTATGAGCCTCATCCATAATTTCTTTCTTCAATCCCGCAATCTCAGGCACACAAAGTCTCCCGTGAAATCTTAAACCACCATCGGACTCAACTGACCACATGGAGGGACAATCATCTAGGTTATCGAGCACCAAATCTTCCAATTTACTCATCAACCGAGGATCCTTATGTTGCTCTTCTAAAACCCTGCTAATCAAAGAAGGTCAAACAGATAAACTACCAACATAAGCCGTGTTTGTTCCCTGGACAAACTGAACACCACAAGAAGAAATAGTCTCAAGAGACTTCCACTCCTCTACCATGAGTGAAGCCATAACAGTGTGTCGTCGACTGAGAGCATTGGCTACTACGTTCCCCTTACCTGGGTGGTAAAGGATCTCAAAATCATAACTGCTAATGAACTCCACCCACCTTTGTTGTCTCATATTCAACTCCTTCTGCGAAAACAAATACTTAAGACTCTTGTGATCTGTGAACAACTCAAAATGCTCCCCATAAAGGTAGTGTCGCCACATCTTCAAAGCAAACACAACTGCCGCTAATTCCAAGTCATGAGTAGGATATCGCCTCTCATGAGGCTTCAATTGTCGTGAGGCGTACGACACAATTTTCTGATTCTGCATCAGTACACAACCCAGACCTGTGCCACTAGCATCAGTGAAGACCACCAACTTCCCACCTTGAACTGGGATGCTCAGGATGGGCGCAGTAGTTAATCGGTGTTTCAACTCCTGAAAAGCCTTTTCACACTCATTAGTCCAAATAAACTGGACATTATTGCGGGTCAACTTAGTCAACGGTGCAGCGATAAGAGAAAACTTCTCTATAAATCGTCTATAGTACCCAGCCAACCCCAAGAAGCTTCTCACCTCCGTTGCATTAGTAGGTTGTTTCCAATCTTTCACTGCTTTCACCTTATCGGGATCAACTGCTATACCCTGACTAGAAACAACATGCCCTAAGAATTTTACTTCTTTTTCCCAAAAATGGCACTTGCTAAATTTCGCATATAATTTCTGATCTCTCAAGGTCTGCAACAGTGTTCTGAGATGTTCTCTATGCTCTGCTTCACTACGAGAGTAAACCAAAATGTCATCGATAAAGATAATGACGAATTTGTCCAAGTATGGTCGAAAGATCCGGTTCATTAGATCCATGAAAAAGGCTGGGGCATTTGTCAAACCAAAAGGCATGACTGGAAACTCATACAACCCATATCTCGTACGAAAAGCCGTGAGGGGAATACTGTCTTCTTCTATACCCATCTGATGATATCCAGTTCTCAAGTCAAACTGGGAAAACACCACCGCTCCCCTCAACTGATCCAGAAGATCATCAATTCGGGGCAATGGGTACTTGTTTTTAATAGTCTTTTTGTTCAGCTCCCTATAGTCAATACACATCCTCAAGGTACCATCCTTCTTCGAAACGAAAATTGCGGGTGCTCCCCACGGAGAATTACTCGGACGTATGAACCTGGTTCATACACACCTTAAAAGGATTACACATATATACATTAACATGAACAAACATGTCAATAAGTATGGCCAAACCAAACAAAACACCAAGAAAAAAATTACCCTTTTTGCAACATCTCGTCCAACTGGATTTTCATCTCGTTCAACTCCTTTGGTGCCATCCGGTACGCTGCCTTAGAGATAGGAGCGGTTCCAGGTATTAAATCGATTCGAAACTCAACTTCTCGCCTAGGCGGCAAGCCGGGAATTTCCTGAAATACATCCTCATAATCTCTTACCACGTCTACATCTCGAATCTCTCTCTCTGACGTCCCCACCAAGTACAGAAAACTAGACATTACTGACTCTTCACAATTTCCACAAGTGTGAGAAACAGGGGGCATGCCTGGTGTATGAATGGAAACTATCTTCTTTGCACAATCTAGCGTGACTAAGTTCTTACGCAACCAATCCATTCCCAAAATCACATCAAAGCCCTCAAAGTCAAGCACAATCAAGTCGACAAGGAATACTTTGTCGAGGAAGGAAATCTTAAAATTTCTACATATTTCATTTAGTGTCACTGAGCCTCCTAAAGGGGTGGTAACACATAATGGTATAGCAAGTGGCAAAACTTTCAACATTATTCGATTAACCAAACGTCGAGATATGAACGAGTATGATGCACCAGTATCAAATAACACCTTCATATTAGAGATAGGAAAATCAAAAGTACCTTGAACGTTTTCCTGATCTGGTAAGGTAGCAAATACACGCCCTTGGGTGGGTTGACCTTGCCTATTCTGAGGCGCGTTTCTACCCTTACGACAATCTCGCATTCGGTGACCTGGTTTCCCACAAGTGTAGCAGATCAGTGTGCGCCCCCCTGATGCTGTTTGGGCAGTCTGATTCTACTGATCCTGATAACCTTGTCTCTGGTTACCCTGACGATGGAATTGGTTTCCATTCTGTCTTTGATACTGATTACCATCCTGATTCTGGGAATGGTCATACCCCTGCCTCTGAAACTGATTTTCACCCTGACGGTGAAACTGGTTTCCTCCCTGCAGTTGGTTCTGGTATCCACCTTGAGGTTTCTGGTTCTGGAACTGTAGACCCCTTTGCCCTTGATCATAAGGACGGAAACGGCTACGGTCACCACGAAAATTACGCGACGCACCCTGATGACGAGTGTTTCCTGACACCTCACCCAACTTCTGCTTGCCTTTCTCTCTATTCTCATGATACATCTTGTTCTGTTCCTCGTATTTCAATGCTAAATCCAAAACTCTGTCAAAACTCTCTCTGTCAGATGTGAGAAGAACCCTCGACAGGTAGTGATGCAAACCCCTAATAAACTTGGCATTTTTCTTTTCTGGGGTGTCTACCAAATACGGAGCATAACGGAACAACTCGTTAAACTTCGTGACATACTGTTCCACCGACATATTCCCATTCTGCTTCAACATATTAAACTCCGCAGCCCATTGCGCCTTAACTGCATTAGGCACAAATCTATTCTCAAATCTATCCTTAAAGTCCTCCCATGTCATAACCGCAACATCAACGGAGGGTAATAAAGCCTCCCACCAGTAACTAGCAGCACCATCCAAGTGATGTGCAGCTAACTCTTGTTTTTGGACTTCAGTGAGTTGCATCCTCCTGAAAACGGTCTCACAGCTCTGAACCCAGACATCTGCATCTCTCGGATTTTCTCCGGTGAACCTCTTTCCACCCAAAGTCCCGAACTCCTTAACCCTTCTAGCAAAAGGGTCACCCTGATTGTTATTCTGTTGCAATCCCTGTAGCAACTGCATCATCATGGCCTGACTCAACTGAATAGTATTATCACCATGGCCATTTCCATTTTCATTGCCACCTTCATTTGGAACGACGTTCCCACTACTTCCGCTTCCGTTCCCATTTGGGTTCTGACGAGTATGTCTTCCGGCCATACCCTTCAATAAAAATGGAAATGATTAGACACTTCATAAGATCCATAAAAACCTCTACAGCTTACCCATAACCACATTCCGAGGATCCCCTAGACTCTCCCTAGCCTAGGGTAAACTGTGCTCTGATACCAAACTGTCACGCCCCGATTTTCGAGAAAAACGAAACTCCCAAAAATCCACGTAGGATTATCCATTTTTCCCAAAAGTCGGGACATGAATTTTTCATTCACGAAAATAACAGTTGGCATCCACGAGAAATAATAAATTTTGCACAATTTACCAATTAGAGGGAAAAACACAACTGATCTAAAATTCCATCGGAGGAAGAAAATTTTTAAAACTCGCAGAGCCAACGCTAACAAGTTCAACACTTTACGAAGGTATCACTCAAAGAAAAAAAAGGAACTGAAAAACTCCGAGTCCAAATTACAAGAATTTAACTAACACCTACAGAAAGAAAGATCTAATCTTTCGAACACGCGCAACTCCCAGCAATGCTCGTCACGTATGGTACGAAATGCTCTAAACCCGCCCGAGATTACTGTATCCTGAAAATAATCTAGTCGGCTACATTTCCGAAGGAATGTACCCAAGAAGCAAAAGCTTACTTGGGTCAGCAATAAAGCTGGTGTGAGAAATCTTCATGCCAAAAATCAATGATATCACACGTGATAAACATCAAGCTAAACACAAACAACCAACCGTCACACCAATAGATAGTTCCTCAACGAGGCAATCATATCATCATCCTAATATGTAAATATGCATTTACCTGTACTTACCCTATAGGAGTTGACCATGGCAAGTCAGACCTACAGAAATATTAGTAGACTTGCCATCCTGCATAAAAAGAATTAGAAACAATGTAACGCCATTTATTCTTTTTATTTGAATTAGGTTCATCTTTTTAACGGATTGATCACTTAGACGATACCACATTCGCACCACCTCCGTGCCGAACATACATGCCCGTATGCCTCTCTCATATAAAGGAGGACTACTCCGTCATCCATGCCTAAGTGGGGACATCACATACAGGCATGCATCGCGGATACCCCTAACTATATGAGTACCAAAAGCCACCCTTGGGCTATCAATGCGCATAAACTCACGTTACATTTTTGACGAATAGATATCAAAGCCTATTTTAGGCATACAAACTCACCACATTTCCGCAAGACTAACCCGAAGGTTATTTTAGTTTCTCTAGTAAGAAATGGGTGCCCCAACTCCGCAAGACGACCCTCTGGTCATTTAGTTTCTCTAGTAAGAGAGGGGTAATAATAAACAACAGAGATGTGGTAGTTCTAAGTGATACAAGCCCAAGTGTTTTATATTTTCAGAAATTCAGGTTTACCAATATCATTTATTTTTCATAATTCAGAATTCTTCCACAATGACATTTTGTCATACCTGAATTGATTCACAATCTATTCACCCACATTTTTGGGGAAAACATAGCATATTCATTAATCAGACTATGTAACAATATGACAATCAAGCCACTCCTGGATTCAAATATCCAATTTCTTTATAATGCATAAACAAGTCAATATGCATATAAATTTGCAAATTTATCACAATGCATTAATATTCATCCACCATTCAAACACCATCCAAAACAAAGTCGCACCCAATCAGTAAAATGGTAAACATGGGTGACCCCAAATATGAACCCAGCAGGCTAGGATAATCTCACACATCAAACAGATCAAAAATATTGGAGATCAAGCGTTTGCAGCACAAAACACCACTAATAAGACAACCTCATAATGAAAGCCTAATTTCACGTAGTAAATACCCTCATAAAGTGAGACTTAGTGGAACCTACCTGAATAAAGTCTCAAATTTTCAAGTATAAAAAAAAGTGCAGTGGGACCCACCCTAAATAAAATCTCACATTTTTACAAATGCAAAAAGTGCAGTGGAACCCACCTTTAATAACCCTTAATAAAATCCCGAGTTTTACAAATGCAAAAGTGTAGTGGGACCCACCCTTAATAAACCTTAATAAAATCAAAAGTACAGTGGGACCTACCCTTAATAAACCTTAATAAAAGTTCGAATTTTACAAATGCAAGAAGTCCAGTGGGACCCACCCTTTTCAAAATCTCGAATTTTGCAATGAATTTCAAATCTGCAATGAATTGCCATTTGCAATTCCATTTTGCCAATGTCAAACATACGTGGCCCAAGAACTATTTAGACAACTGAGATCTGACAAAATTTTGAAAGAAAGAGAAATAGGGAATAAAACTCACCAGTCTCAATTCGAATCGTACATATAGATTCTCAAACATAGATCTGACATAATTTTCTTTATGCAAACAAATTAGAAAATGACAAAAAAATCATGTCAATGTAAAAGTTGAAAGGAATAATGAAACTCACAGTCCTGGTGTCACGTCAGTTACATATCCCATCAACTTTATGCAATTAAAATCAAAAAGACAAAAATGCAATCTAACAGTAAAGATTTAGGGACGAAGAGACTCACCTTTGTTTCTCGTTTTTCTCCTTCTTTCTTCTTCCCTCTCTTCTTCTCCTTTCTCCCCTTTTTTTTTTTTTTTTTTCTTTTTTCTTTATTAGCGGCGAGAGAATAAAGAGAGGAACCTAACCCTATTTATTCCTACCAATTAGGGCTTTACTCGAGGTTAGGGACACCCCATCTTTCTACTTGATGCCACCGCATATTTTAAAAAAAAATAAAATAAATAAATAAATAAATAATTAATTAAAAATTATATGTTAAAGTAGGGTCGTTACACAGCGACATGTCTATACTTTGGACTTGATCAAATTACATGGATAAGCAAGCAATTGAATGGTCCACAACTATTTCTCCTAAGCAATTGGAAGAGATGAAAGTACAACTTGATGAGTTGCTTCGTAAGAGGTTTATTCGTCCGAGCAATTCACCTTGGGGAGCTCCAGCAATATTTGTATCCAAGAAGGATGGATCATTGAGGATGTGCATAGATTATCGAGATCTGAATAAAGTGACCATCAAGAATAAGTATCCATTGCCTCGGATTGATGATCTATTGGATCAGTTGAGGGGAGCCGTAGTGTTTTCACAGTTAGATTTGCAGTCTGGGTATCATCAGATAAGAGTGGAGGAACATTCCGTTCCAATTACCGCTTTTCGGACCCGTTATGGCTTGTATGAGTTTCCAGTCATGCCATTTGGATTGACAAATGCACCAGCTTTCTTCATGGATTTGATGAATAGATTGTTCAGTCCGTACTTGGACAAGTTTGTGGTAATCTTCATTGATGATATCTTAGTGTACTCGAGGAGTTTAGAGGAGCACAGAGAACACCTTCGCATTGTTTTGTAGACACTTAGAGAAAATCAGTTGTATGCGAAGTTCAATAAGTGTCACTTCTGGGAGCCTGAAGTTCGATTTCTTGGGCATGTCATTTCTAGTGGAGGTATTGCAGTGGATCCCGAGAAAGTCGAAGCAGTGAAGTCTTGGAGACGACCTAGTAGTGTGACAGAGATTCGTAGTTTTCTGGGTTTGGCTGGTTATTACCGACGGTTTATCAAGAAATTTCCTTGATTGCGGCACCACTCACTCAGTTAACTAGGAAGAATGTTCCTTTTGTATGGTCAGAAAAGTGTGAAGAAGCTTTTGAAACTTTGAAGCTTCGGTTGACTTTAGCACCAGTGTTGACTATTCCGACACCTGGTAGCCGACTGGTGGTATTTACTAATGCTTGCGGTACAGGATTGGGTGGAGTGTTGATGCAAGGCAGGAAGGTCGTAGCCTATGCGTCTCGACAGTTGAAACCCCACGAGCGAAAATATCCGACACATAATTTAGAGTTGGCAGCCGTAATCTTTGTTTTGAAGATCTGGAGATATTATCTGTATGGTGAGAGGTTTGAGTTGTTCACAGATCACAAGAGTTTGAAGTACCTATTCACTCAGAGGGAGTTGAATATGAGGCAACAACGATGGGTTGATTTTCTTAGCAGCTATGACTTCGAGATATAGTATCAGCCTGGTAGGGCCAATGTGGTTGCAGATGCCTTGAGTAGGCGACATGCAGTGATGGCAACCATGATGATTCAGGAGTACCGAACACTTGAGACATTAGCTTCATTTGCAGTTCAGCCTACTTTCAGTATAGAGGGCAGCATGATAGCGGGTTTAGCAGTTTATCCGTCGTTGATCAGTAGAGTGGTGGAGAAACAGACCTCTGATTCAGTGATTACGAGGCAGATAGCAGATTTGGTAGTGGACACATTGGATGAGTGCCCTACCGATTGGTCGGTGGGTTCAGATGGAGGGTTGCGATTTTGTGGGCGGCTTTGTGTTCCGTCTAATGAGGAGTTGCAAAGAGATATCTTACGGAAGCTCATAGATCTCGTTTCACCATTCATCCCGGTGGAACAAAGATGTATCGAGATTTGAGACGTTCTTTCTGGTGGCATGGCATGAAGAAAGACATTGGAGAGTTTGTGGCACGGTGTGCGACTTGTCAGCAGGTGAAAGCCGAGCATCAGAGACCATCTGGGTTATTGCATCCATTGGATATCCCGACGTGGAAGTGGGAGTATATCACTATGGATTTCATCGATGGACTTCCACGGTCGAGGAAAGGTAATGAGTCGATATGGGTCATTGTTGATCGGTTGACGAAGTGTCCACATTTCATTCCTGTTAGTATGAATCGGACGGCTGACAGTCTAGCAGTGTTGTTCATTCGGGAGATAGTTCACCTTCATGGGTCGCCTGTTTCGATTGTATCCGACAGAGATCCGCTTTTCACAGCCCACTTCTGGCAGAGCTTTCAGCAAGCTATGGGTACTAGATTGGACATGAATACAGCTTATCATCCACAGACAGATGGCCAATCTGAGCGAGTGAATCAGGTAGTGGAAGACATGCTTAGAGCATGCATTTTAGACTTGGGGGGCAGTTGGGAAGATCACCTACCGTTATGTGAGTTTGCGTACAACAACAACTACCACGTAAGTATTGGCATGGCACCGTTTGAGGCACTCTACGGACGATCGTGTAGGTCTCCTGTTTGTTGGGAAGAGATTGGAGAGTCAGTTGTGATGGGGCCGGATGTGATCAGAGAAACTACTGAGAAGATTGAGCTGATTAGAGCACGGTTGTTGACAGCCCAGAGTAGACAGAAGAGTTACGCTGATAGGAGGCATAAGGAGTTGGAGTTTGATGTTGGTGACAGGGTTTTTCTGAAAGTTTCCCCGATGCGCGGAGTTGTTAGGTTTCGAAGTCGTGGGAAACTTGCACCGAGGTATGTAGGGTCATATGAGATTACTGAGAGGATTGGACCAATGGCCTACAGATTGGCTTTGCCACAGAGTATGTCAGGTATCCACGACGTGTTTCACGTATCCATGTTGCGGAAGTGTTTGGCAAATCCGTCACAGATTATAGAGCCTGCTGAGGTGGAGATTTCGGATGAGTTGACGTATCCAGTGAGGCCAATAACCATTATTGATGATGATGTGAAACAACTTCGTCGGAGGATAGTGAAGTTAGTGAAGGTTCAATGGAGCCACCGAGCGGGTGATGTGACTTGGGAGCTGGAGGACCAGATGAGACAGAAATACCCCGAGCTTTTTGCCTAGGTGTTATTGTCGTGGCTTTTGTCCGATCTCGAGGACGAGATCTCTTTTAAGGTGTGTATAATGTAAGACTTGCGTTAAAAAAAAAATTGGGGCGGGGTGTACTCAGCAAAGGAGGTGGGGGCACATAGCCACCCAACCCTTAAAAGGAAACGACCCCCCCTCTTCATCTTCTCTCTTTTCTTTCTTTTCTTTTCGTTCCAGTGAGCGGGGACGAGTTTTCTTTTTTTTCTCCAGCAAATTTTTTCGGTGGTTTTGTGGATTTTTCTCCCCCAATCTCACCTCCTCTTCCTCATTTCTTCTTTCCCTTTTTAATTTCTCTGTTGTTTTTTCGAAAAAAAAAAAAAATCAGTTTTCATTTGGGTTTGGGGTTGATCGGTTTTCATAGCTCCGATCAGTCATGTTGGGGCCTTGGTGGCATCATTGGGAGCCCTTAGAACCGACATGCAAGGTTGTTTTGGGGTTGGCCGAAATTTCTTTTTCTAAAATCAGGGTGCATGTTTGTTTGGAGGCTTCCTCAGCGTGAATACGGGTTTTGGGTGCGTGGGTGAGCCTCACATTCGTGACTCTGAGGATTCTTAGACCAATTTCCGGCCTGTTGTGCGGTTTGGAGGCGATCAGACCTAAGTAGGGAGGGTTTCAGCGCGTTTTCGCCAAACTTTGGGTTTCAGCGGGGTGGTTGCCGAATTCCTATTGCATGTAAGTTTTTTTTTTCAGTCGCGCGCCGATTGTATTTATTTATTTATTCTAGTTTTCGGCTAGTTTACTCATTTTCGAGTCCGCCTTGCAGTTTTAGAATTTTCGTGGTCTCGCATTCGTGGTTTTGCGTGTTTGGAGCTTCGACCGGTAGGAATTGGGTTTTGAAAATCCATTCCGCCCAGGTGAGTGGAATTATAATATTTATTTGGATAAAATAATTACTTGAAATCCTGAATTGAATTTTTACATTATACATTGTGCAGAATTGAATCCAAATCTGAAATTCGAAGTTTTCAGATATTTCGAGGATTGTGTTAGTTATGTGTGAATGAATTATGCATTGGATTTTCGGAAAGCATGATATACTTGAATGAAATCGAATAGTAATTTTAGTGTGATTAGGCTTTGGTGTAATGACATGAGACTTGTATGCTTTGTTTTCGAGTTTGCATAGCATATCATGTTTTACCGTGAATTTTCGAGTGTTGAGCATGTATGATAATTGACTCGAATAAATTTATCGTGGTGAATTGGGTCATGTTGGGACCCTGGCATAGTCGTGGTTTTATAAAAATTGTCGAATTGTTTATGATTGCACGTTTGTACATTTGGTTATGTACAGACTTGTCATTTGTGCATGTGGATAGTAGTATAAGTGTCTTTGCCCCGCTATAATGCTTGTTGTGCCGATGCTTAGGAGCTTGCTCGCATCGTGAGTTGGATGGTGCTTGAGATGACTCGCACCTGACATTGTGGACGCTATTGCATATGGCAAGCTTGCTGAGGTGCGGTGAGCTCCCGCACGCACTTGCCACTATAGAATGCAGTAGGACGAGTCCCGGAGGACGTGCTTTGGAGATTACCCGCTTTCCCTCCCAGTGCGCTTGATTTTGATTATGTTAGGTTGACCGTGTTAGGCCAGTCGTTTGGGATGTTTGAGTTTGTATTCTGACAGATGGCACCCCATTAGGATACAAACAAGCCCGAAGTGGTACTGGTGCACGTTGTGGGATGTGTCTGGGTAAGACACATTCGTAGGGTATGCGGATACCTACGATATGAGACACTTATATAGAATTTTACAGGATTTTTGGTTTCAACCTGATTGCTATACCTAGGAGACTAGGAAGAATTATGAGATTGTCTTTATTTCCATCGCTTGATATTTACCATGTTTGAATCACGTGTAATGATCGGCATATATTGTAAACTGGTAGTTATTGTCGAATCTGAAATGTTTGTGTTGTTGCTTAAACTTAGAAATATTACCTTTAGAGACACGGTGTGATTTAGACTTTAGAACTTGTTATTTATCATTTATTGTCTGGCATGAATTTGTCTGGTATAGTATTTCGTTATTTGTATTTAGTTCGCTCGCACCAGCTAGCTTTGTGCTTTGCTGACCCCGCAAGGGGTGTGCTTCTATTGGAATGCAGGCAGTGTTGGAGTTCCTGCTGATCGTGGCGCGCAAGCCTCGGTTTCCGTTGTAGGCGCGTTTTGTGCTTTTTGGTTGTGTCCACCCTGTATGGGTATGTTTTGCTTCCTTTGTGTTTCAGCTGTACTATATTGCTATATTAGATGTTTGTATACTGATTTTGTTGCTATGACTCTGGCGGGGCGAATCAAATATATTTATTTTGTTCAAACTTTAGCGTAGTTTTATTTTCGTTTGATTCTCGTATCAAGAATGTGTTATATTATGATGTTGTGGCCGGTTACGATCCGCCTGTGTACGTGTTAGTTCACGCACCGGCACGCTGTAATTCCCGTGGCGGGTCGGGGCGTGACATATTCTCAGGTATATGGTCTACAGCTCTTTTAACAGAAGTATCAAGTAATCCTTCATGAGGTTTTTTCTGTCCTTCAGCTCTTGCAGGTTGCTCACTACCTGTAAAATTATTCGATGTTGGAACCAGTTTCTTGAAGTTGAACCACCTGCTAATTCCGGAGATCCTCTTCCTGAAGGATATTGCTGCATAATCTTTGAAACTTCTGTATATTGAGGAAACAACAAAAAGGAGAGCTAAAGTTGAAGCGACTGCCAAGATCACATAGATGCTACGAAAGCTATAGAGTCGCAGTTTGTTTGATGTTACATTTGTTGCAAGAGGGTCTTGACACCTTTCAGAAACTAACCATTTCTGCTGCAGTTTTTCAATTTCACCATTTTCAGTTAAGCTCACCCATGTTAATCTCATCTACAATAAAACATCAGCACAATCCAAATATACATAAAATTCGATTAAAGTATGTACTTAATGAAAAACACCAATTTGCAGAAACTTGATATTTTGCAAAACTAGAAAGTTGAACATGTTGAACTTAAATTTTCTACATGTTTATTTTACTGTTCCTACAGAATAAACACTCACAATAGTTGATCGTGCTTCTTCGAACAAGGAAGTATTGCCTCACCGGAATCATTGTGGTCCACAAAAGGTTTTGTTTGATCATCTTCCAAACCATTTGACCCTAATGCACCCATTACACCAAATTAGCATTTTTGTAACAACCCCCAAAACAATATCACTTTTGAAGTGTAACAATCCACCTAACAATTTTACACATTTTCACAAACAAAATGATACAATAATTGTATCACCATAAAGAGTATGGTTATAAAAGTGATACTATTTATGGTGATCCAATTTATTGTATCATTTTTTTTGTGTTACTGTTTTTCATTTTTTTTTACTAAATTTAGTTTTGACTTGAAATTGTTTGGTGAATTGTAGGAAAAATCTAGGGTGCCTGGTGGCCACCAGGCACCGTCCATCTGCCTCGAGATGAACATTATTTCATATCTCGCAACAGATGAATGGTGCCTGGTGGCCCCAAGCACTATAGTAGTGCTCTGAATTGTAACATCACAAAAGTGATATTGTTTTGAGAGCTGTTACAAAAGTGTCAATTTAGTGTAGTGACCTAGTAGTTATCTCATAGATAATAGTTTGAATACGGTGAGGAAAAAAATATAAACTAAAATTTTAAATAAGGGCACTGCTCCAATACATACACAGATTTAGATGTACGGTACATCCACAAAAAGTCACAACCCAATGTACATTCTTACTAGTGATATATACAAGATACTTCGTGACCAAAATTACCACTCACTTTGTTACTAACATGGCATACAAAATTACTACTTACCAACCAAATTCACAATAGTTACTATTTACCAACCAAATTACTAAAGTTACAATCCGGAAAATCTAAGTTTAGCTTGATCCACCATACATCCAAAACCTTTGATGCACAGAAGAGTTTCCATATTTCATTTTTTTCCTTGGAACATAATATTGAAAACAGAAATTCTAAATGTCGAGGTTTTGGGCGAGGAAAACAGCGAGGGAAATGAGGTGGAGGAGGTGGAAACCGTCCACCCTCCTCGAGATGCGAGCGTTGACTTTTAGCGTGCGCATCTCAAGGAGAGTGGACAGTTTTCACCCCCTCCACCTCATTTCCCTCGCTGTTTTCCTCACCCAAAACCTCGACAGCTAGCAAAGCTCTATTGAAAAAGTGTGTCATGTTCGCTTTGAGTGTCCATTCGATCAAATCATTAGGACATTTAGTCTCTTCAAGGTGGATTATGTTTGAGCTGTCCTAGCATTTAAAGAGTAATGTAGTTGAATTGTAAATGAATTTTGCAAAGCAGCCATGTTGTGGAATTTATGAGGCCTGTGGTAGCGTTGACTATCTGTCATGGTGTAAACTCCCAAAAAAGAATCGCTAATTCTTATTGACGAGGAAACGAGTTAGGAAACGGGCGAGGGAGGGAGTGCAACTCTCCATTCTTCTCGAGATATGTGTCTTTGCGTATTTTAAAGGAGATGGACGGTTGCACCTCCCTCCTCCATCGCCCGTTAGGACACGCCATACCATTTTTTTTAATTGGTTTGCTTTCACACCTGCTGTCATCGACTCTATTGATGACCATTATGATGATTCTGTTGGTCAATCTAATTGCTCACTTGAAGGTCCAAAACCTGTATATACATGTGTGTGTGTAATGATGTAATTTGTTGTGCCAAACAGCTCAAATACCACCTTGTTATGCAGAGCAACCCTCCAAACTAAAAAACGAACTGATCTGAATGTAGAATGGGTCAATAATTACTTACATCCACCAGAAACATTGCTATCATTTAAGATACTGATTACAAAGATTTGTCTTTTAACATATCTATCTAACATTTCACATAGGCTTTTTTACTGTTCATGAACAGCAATTTAAGAGTGTTTGTCCTACGTGGCAAACTTAAATTTGTGGCAGAACTTTAAGTGAATAAATCGAACCCCCGATGATTACTTCACTCTCTCCCCATCTCCTCCTCACAAAAGAAGGAGAGGACGAAAAAATAAGAAGAAGACTAAGGTTTGAGAGAACCAAACTTTTCTTCTCCTTCTTCATTAGATTTTTTCTTCTCCTTCTTCTTTAGATCTTGAGAGAACCCGATGCTTCCTCTCTCTCCAGTCTCCACAAGGTTCTTCTATTCACTCCCAACAAATCTCACTGCAACTCCCTGCAAATCACCTTCAATCAGACTTCATTTCCATATCAGGAAGAGGTTGGGAGTTTCTTTTATTCTTCAAACAGAAACAAAGAGTGTAAGAACTCGGCAGGCCTTCTCCGTGGTTAATTTGGGTCAAGAAGAGTCAATGAGAGCTGAATCAGTGGGAGCTGTGAGTGTGGGGGGGGGGGGGGGGGGGGGGGGGGGGGTGGAGTTTACCAGGGAAGTGGTCAAAGCCCTCTTGGCGGAGAAGATGAAAGGCGATAACAAGGTATGTTGCTCTCTCTTCAAAATACTTATTTTTTTTTTCAATTTTTTTTTTTTTGAATTTGATTGGTGTTTGAGTATGGGATTATTTGTTTTGATTAGATTTTGATGAAGACTGAAATTAATTGAATGATTTTGAGTCAGGGTATATGGGAAAGTGCAACATTTTGATTAGATTTGGGTTTTTTTTTTTTTATTGGTAATTGATTGGTTTGGTTTGGGTTTTGTTGAATTTGCCTTCTTGGCGGAGAACAAGTCTTCTTTAGATCTGTTCTTCTTCTTCAGATCTGTTTCAGATTTTTTTTCTTCTTTCAGCAAAGCAAAACAGTTTGAATTTTTTTTTATTTTTATTTTTTGATTTCTTTTTCTTATTCCCCACTGTGTAAAAATCCCTCTGTTCTTCAACTATGCTTAGCACTCTGTTCTTCTTCTTCACTATTCTCACAACCCCTTTGATTAGATTCGTCAACTCACACCAAGAAAGTGGGGAATGGGGCTGCGAATCCAACTCTGATACACGAATTCAAGCCAATTTCAAGCCTGGGGTCGTCACCCTTGATGGGCATGCCGATGATTGGAGCAACCTTGATGGCCATGCTTATAAGGGTGGAAAGATGACCGTGAAGGTGTGTTTCCAATCATTTGGGGAGTTTTGCGTGTGTTTTTGATGATTTAGCTCTCATGATGTCATCTCCAATCTGAAATATTTTTGTAGTTAAGCTTTAGAGTAGTAAGATTGAAATTAAGATTGAAAAATCAAAATCTTTTCTAGCTGTTTCTTAAGCTTACAACACTTAATTTGTGGTTTTACTTTGTGTTTTAAAACACCAAAAATTCCAAAATAGAGTCACCATTTCTCTGTACATTTGTTCATACAAGTAACGCAAGTCTATTCTTGGGTTGATTTCTTCTTCTAGGGTTAGGGTTAGAGCATGGTTCTCAATTCTTTAATCTACAACTTCGTTGCGCGAGGGACTGTTGCCTTCAAAATCTTCCCACCACCAACAATCGCTTCACCTATAATTGCGATGGCCATACATTCAATTACCTCATCGAGGACGGGTTCAGTAAGTTTTTTAGAATCTCCCTCTTTATTGAATTGTTGTTTCATCGCAAGTTCACATTTTGTTCTACTCATTTTGATTGATTTGGAAAATGTTTGTGATTGTTGCTGTAGTGGATTTGATTGCTTGAATGTATGATAGATTTATGTTGTTAGTATTAGAGAACTGAGAGAACAGAATGTATTGTTTCAGTTTTACACATGTTTGTTGTTGGTTCAGATCTAGGTGTTTAGGTATGGGGTGGGAGAGAATTAGTTACTTCATGAATTGGATTCATGAGATTTTTTTATACTGATTTGGTGCTATTTAAAATTCGATTGAAAACTTGCCCATGGAGACAAAACATTGAACATTCTCTCCCAAAAAGCTGAGATAATATTAGGAGGAATCCAGTTTTCAATCGAATTTTAAATAGCACCAAATCAGTATAAAAAAATCTCATGAATCCAATTCATGAAGTATCTATCTAACATTTCAGATAGGCTTTTTTACTGTTCATAAACAGTAATTTAAGAGTGTTTGTCCTACGTGGCAAACTTAAATTTGTGGCAGAACTTTAAGTGAATAAATCGAACCCCCGATGATTACTTCACTCTCTCCCCATCTCCTCCTCACAAAAGGAGAGGACGAAAAAATAAGAAGAAGACTAAGGTTTGAGAGAACCGAACTTTTCTTCTCCTTCTTCATTAGATTTTTTCTTCTCCTTCTTCTTTAGATCTTGAGAGAACCCGATGCTTCCTCTCTCTCCAGTCTCCACAAGGTTCTTCTATTCACTCCCAACAAATCTCACTGCAACTCCCTGCAAATCACCTTCAATCAGACTTCATCTCCATATCAGGAAGAGGTTGGGAGTTTCTTTTATTCTTCAAACAGAAACAAAGAGTGTAAGAACTCGGCAGGCCTTCTCCGTGGTTAATTTGGGTCAAGAAGAGTCAATGAGAGCTGAATCAGTGGGAGCTGTGAGTGTGTGGGGGGGGGGGGGGGGGGGGGGGGTGTGGAGTTTACCAGGGAAGTGGTCGAAGCCCTCTTGGCGGAGAAGATGAAAGGCGATAACAAGGTATGTTGCTCTCTCTTCAAAATACTTAATTTTTTTTTCAATTTTTTTTTTTTTTTGAATTTGATTGGTGTTTGAGTATGGGATTATTTGTTTTGATTAGATTTTGATGAAGACTGAAATTAATTGAATGATTTTGAGTCAGGGTATATGGGAAAGTGCAACATTTTGATTAGATTTGGGTTTTTTTTTTATTGGTAATTGATTGGTTTGGTTTGGGTTTTGTTGAATTTGCCTTCTTGGCGGAGAACAAGTCTTCTT
The DNA here is from genome assembly GCA_963556465.1 of Berberis vulgaris. Taxonomy (NCBI): domain Eukaryota; kingdom Viridiplantae; phylum Streptophyta; class Magnoliopsida; order Ranunculales; family Berberidaceae; genus Berberis; species Berberis vulgaris. The sequence goes on from OY747125.1 coordinate 102,332,769, forward strand.
TAGATCTGTTCTTCTTCTTCAGATCTGTTTCAGATTTTTTTTCTTCTTTCAGCAAAGCAAAACAGTTTGAATTTTTTTTTATTTTTATTTTTTGATTTCTTCTTCTTATTCCCCACTGTGTAAAAATCCCTCTGTTCTTCAACTATGCTTAGCACTCTGTTCTTCTTCTTCACTATTCTCACAACCCCTTTGATTAGATTCGTCAACTCACACCAAGAAAGTGGGGAATGGGGCTGCGAATCCAACTCTGATACACGAATTCAAGCCAATTTCAAGCCTGGGGTCGTCACCCTTGATGGGCATGCCGATGATTGGAGCAACCTTGATGGCCATGCTTATAAGGGTGGAAAGATGACCGTGAAGGTGTGTTTCCAATCATTTGGGGAGTTTTGGGTGTGTTTTTGATGATTTAGCTCTCATGATGTCATCTCCAATCTGAAATATTTTTGTAGTTAAGCTTTAGAGTAGTAAGATTGAAATTAAGATTGAAAAATCAAAATCTTTTCTAGCTGTTTCTTAAGCTTACAACACTTAATTTGTGGTTTTACTTTGTGTTTTAAAACACCAAAAATTCCAAAATAGAGTCACCATTTCTCTGTACATTTGTTCATACAAGTAACGCAAGTCTATTCTTGGGTTGATTTCTTCTTCTAGGGTTAGGGTTAGAGCATGGTTCTCAATTCTTTAATCTACAACTTCGTTGCGCGAGGGACTGTTGCCTTCAAAATCTTCCCACCACCAACAATCGCTTCACCTATAATTGCGATGGCCATACATTCAATTACCTCATCGAGGACGGGTTCAGTAAGTTTTTTAGAATCTCCCTCTTTATTGAATTGTTGTTTCATCGCAAGTTCACATTTTGTTCTACTCATTTTGATTGATTTGGAAAATGTTTGTGATTGTTGCTGTAGTGGATTTGATTGCTTGAATGTATGATAGATTTATGTTGTTAGTATTAGAGAACTGAGAGAACAGAATGTATTGTTTCAGTTTTACACATGTTTGTTGTTGGTTCAGATCTAGGTGTTTAGGTATGGGGTGGGAGAGAATTAGTTACTTCATGAATTGGATTCATGAGATTTTTTTATACTGATTTGGTGCTATTTAAAATTCGATTGAAAACTTGCCCATGGAGACAAAACATTGAACATTCTCTCCCAAAAAGCTGAGATAATATTAGGAGGAATCCAGTTTTCAATCGAATTTTAAATAGCACCAAATCAGTATAAAAAAATCTCATGAATCCAATTCATGAAGTATATCTAACATTTCACATAGGCTTTTTTACTGTTCATGAACAGCAATTTAAGAGTGTTTGTCCTACGTGGCAAACTTAAATTTGTGGCAGAACTTTAAGTGAATAAATCGAACCCCCGATGATTACTTCACTCTCTCCCCATCTCCTCCTCACAAAAGAAGGAGAGGACGAAAAAATAAGAAGAAGACTAAGGTTTGAGAGAACCGAACTTTTCTTCTCCTTCTTCATTAGATTTTTTCTTCTCCTTCTTCTTTAGATCTTGAGAGAACCCGATGCTTCCTCTCTCTCCAGTCTCCACAAGGTTCTTCTATTCACTCCCAACAAATCTCACTGCAACTCCCTGCAAATCACCTTCAATCAGACTTCATCTCCATATCAGGAAGAGGTTGGGAGTTTCTTTTATTCTTCAAACAGAAACAAAGAGTGTAAGAACTCGGCAGGCCTTCTCCGTGGTTAATTTGGGTCAAGAAGAGTCAATGAGAGCTGAATCAGTGGGAGCTGTGAGTGTGGGGGGGGGGGGGGGGGAGGTGGAGTTTACCAGGGAAGTGGTCGAACCCTCTTGGCGGAGAAGATGAAAGGCGATAACAAGGTATGTTGCTCTCTCTTCAAAATACTTATTTTTTTTTTTTTTGAATTTGATTGGTGTTTGAGTATGGGATTATTTGTTTTGATTAGATTTTGATGAAGACTGAAATTAATTGAATGATTTTGAGTCAGGGTATATGGGAAAGTGCAACATTTTGATTAGATTTGGGTTTTTTTTTTTTATTGGTAATTGATTGGTTTGGTTTGGGTTTTGTTGAATTTGCCTTCTTGGCGGAGAACAAGTCTTCTTTAGATCTGTTCTTCTTCTTCAGATCTGTTTCAGATTTTTTTTCTTCTTTCAGCAAAGCAAAACAGTTTGAATTTTTTTTTTTTTTTTTTTTTGATTTCTTCTTCTTATTCCCCACTGTGTAAAAATCCCTCTGTTCTTCAACTATGCTTAGCACTCTGTTCTTCTTCTTCACTATTCTCACAACCCCTTTGATTAGATTCGTCAACTCACACCAAGAAAGTGGGGAATGGGGCTGCGAATCCAACTCTGATACACGAATTCAAGCCAATTTCAAGCCTGGGGTCGTCACCCTTGATGGGCATGCCGATGATTGGAGCAACCTTGATGGCCATGCTTATAAGGGTGGAAAGATGACCGTGAAGGTGTGTTTCCAATCATTTGGGGAGTTTTGCGTGTGTTTTTGATGATTTAGCTCTCATGATGTCATCTCCAATCTGAAATATTTTTGTAGTTAAGCTTTAGAGTAGTAAGATTGAAATTAAGATTGAAAAATCAAAATCTTTTCTAGCTGTTTCTTAAGCTTACAACACTTAATTTGTGGTTTTACTTTGTGTTTTAAAACACCAAAAATTCCAAAATAGAGTCACCATTTCTCTGTACATTTGTTCATACAAGTAACGCAAGTCTATTCTTGGGTTGATTTCTTCTTCTAGGGTTAGGGTTAGAGCATGGTTCTCAATTCTTTAATCTACAACTTCGTTGCGCGAGGGACTGTTGCCTTCAAAATCTTCCCACCACCAACAATCGCTTCACCTATAATTGCGATGGCCATACATTCAATTACCTCATCGAGGACGGGTTCAGTAAGTTTTTTAGAATCTTCCTCTTTATTGAATTGTTGTTTCATCGCAAGTTCACATTTTGTTCTACTCATTTTGATTGATTTGGAAAATGTTTGTGATTGTTGCTGTAGTGGATTTGATTGCTTGAATGTATGATAGATTTATGTTGTTAGTATTAGAGAACTGAGAGAACAGAATGTATTGTTTCAGTTTTACACATGTTTGTTGTTGGTTCAGATCTAGGTGTTTAGGTATGGGGTGGGAGAGAATTAGTTACTTCATGAATTGGATTCATGAGATTTTTTTATACTGATTTGGTGCTATTTAAAATTCGATTGAAAACTTGCCCATGGAGACAAAACATTGAACATTCTCTCCCAAAAAGCTGAGATAATATTAGGAGGAATCCAGTTTTCAATCGAATTTTAAATAGCACCAAATCAGTATAAAAAAATCTCATGAATCCAATTCATGAAGTATCTATCTAACATTTCACATAGGCTTTTTTACTGTTCATAAACAGTAATTTAAGAGTGTTTGTCCTACGTGGCAAACTTAAATTTGTGGCAGAACTTTAAGTGAATAAATCGAACCCCCGATGATTACTTCACTCTCTCCCCATCTCCTCCTCACAAAAGAAGGAGAGGACGAAAAAATAAGAAGAAGACTAAGGTTTGAGAGAACCGAACTTTTCTTCTCCTTCTTCATTAGATTTTTTCTTCTCCTTCTTCTTTAGATCTTGAGAGAACCCGATGCTTCCTCTCTCTCCAGTCTCCACAAGGTTCTTCTATTCACTCCCAACAAATCTCACTGCAACTCCCTGCAAATCACCTTCAATCAGACTTCATCTCCATATCAGGAAGAGGTTGGGAGTTTCTTTTATTCTTCAAACAGAAACAAAGAGTGTAAGAACTCGGCAGGCCTTCTCCGTGGTTAATTTGGGTCAAGAAGAGTCAATGAGAGCTGAATCAGTGGGAGCTGTGAGTGTGGGGGGGGGGGGGGGGGGGGTGGAGTTTACCAGGGAAGTGGTCGAAGCCCTCTTGGCGGAGAAGATGAAAGGCGATAACAAGGTATGTTGCTCTCTCTTCAAAATACTTATTTTTTTTTTCAAATTTTTTTTTTTTTGAATTTGATTGGTGTTTGAGTATGGGATTATTTGTTTTGATTAGATTTTGATGAAGACTGAAATTAATTGAATGATTTTGAGTCAGGGTATATGGGAAAGTGCAACATTTTGATTAGATTTGGGTTTTTTTTTTTTATTGGTAATTGATTGGTTTGGTTTGGGTTTTGTTGAATTTGCCTTCTTGGCGGAGAACAAGTCTTCTTTAGATCTGTTCTTCTTCTTCAGATCTGTTTCAGATTTTTTTTCTTCTTTCAGCAAAGCAAAACAGTTTGAATTTTTTTTTTTTTTTTTTTTTTGATTTCTTCTTCTTATTCCCCACTGTGTAAAAATCCCTCTGTTCTTCAACTATGCTTAGCACTCTGTTCTTCTTCTTCACTATTCTCACAACCCCTTTGATTAGATTCGTCAACTCACACCAAGAAAGTGGGGAATGGGGCTGCGAATCCAACTCTGATACACGAATTCAAGCCAATTTCAAGCCTGGGGTCGTCACCCTTGATGGGCATGCCGATGATTGGAGCAACCTTGATGGCCATGCTTATAAGGGTGGAAAGATGACCGTGAAGGTGTGTTTCCAATCATTTGGGGAGTTTTGCGTGTGTTTTTGATGATTTAGCTCTCATGATGTCATCTCCAATCTGAAATATTTTTGTAGTTAAGCTTTAGAGTAGTAAGATTGAAATTAAGATTGAAAAATCAAAATCTTTTCTAGCTGTTTCTTAAGCTTACAACAATTAATTTGTGGTTTTACTTTGTGTTTTAAAACACCAAAAATTCCAAAATAGAGTCACCATTTCTCTGTACATTTGTTCATACAAGTAACGCAAGTCTATTCTTGGGTTGATTTCTTCTTCTAGGGTTAGGGTTAGAGCATGGTTCTCAATTCTTTAATCTACAACTTCGTTGCGCGAGGGACTGTTGCCTTCAAAATCTTCCCACCACCAACAATCGCTTCACCTATAATTGCGATGGCCATACATTCAATTACCTCATCGAGGACGGGTTCAGTAAGTTTTTTAGAATCTCCCTCTTTATTGAATTGTTGTTTCATCGCAAGTTCACATTTTGTTCTACTCATTTTGATTGATTTGGAAAATGTTTGTGATTGTTGCTGTAGTGGATTTGATTGCTTGAATGTATGATAGATTTATGTTGTTAGTATTAGAGAACTGAGAGAACAGAATGTATTGTTTCAGTTTTACACATGTTTGTTGTTGGTTCAAATCTAGGTGTTTAGGTATGGGGTGGGAGAGAATTAGTTACTTCATGAATTGGATTCATGAGATTTTTTTATACTGATTTGGTGCTATTTAAAATTCGATTGAAAACTTGCCCATGGAGACAAAACATTGAACATTCTCTCCCAAAAAGCTGAGATAATATTAGGAGGAATCCAGTTTTCAATCGAATTTTAAATAGCACCAAATCAGTATAAAAAAATCTCATGAATCCAATTCATGAAGTATCTATCTAACATTTCACATAGGCTTTTTTACTGTTCATGAACAGTAATTTAAGAGTGTTTGTCCTACGTGGCAAACTTAAATTTGTGGCAGAACTTTAAGTGAATAAATCGAACCCCCGATGATTACTTCACTCTCTCCCCATCTCCTCCTCACAAAAGAAGGAGAGGACGAAAAAATAAGAAGAAGACTAAGGTTTGAGAGAACCGAACTTTTCTTCTCCTTCTTCATTAGATTTTTTCTTCTCCTTCTTCTTTAGATCTTGAGAGAACCCGATGCTTCCTCTCTCTCCAGTCTCCACAAGGTTCTTCTATTCACTCCCAACAAATCTCACTGCAACTCCCTGCAAATCACCTTCAATCAGACTTCATCTCCATATCAGGAAGAGGTTGGGAGTTTCTTTTATTCTTCAAACAGAAACAAAGAGTGTAAGAACTCGGCAGGCCTTCTCCGTGGTTAATTTGGGTCAAGAAGAGTCAATGAGAGCTGAATCAGTGGGAGCTGTGAGTGTGGGGGGGGGGGGGGGGGGGTGGAGTTTACCAGGGAAGTGGTCGAAGCCCTCTTGGCGGAGAAGATGAAAGGCGATAACAAGGTATGTTGCTCTCTCTTCAAAATACTTATTTTTTTTTTCAATTTTTTTTTTTTTGAATTTGATTGGTGTTTGAGTATGGGATTATTTGTTTTGATTAGATTTTGATGAAGACTGAAATTAATTGAATGATTTTGAGTCAGGGTATATGGGAAAGTGCAACATTTTGATTAGATTTGGGTTTTTTTTTTTTTATTGGTAATTGATTGGTTTGGTTTGGGTTTTGTTGAATTTGCCTTCTTGGCGGAGAACAAGTCTTCTTTAGATCTGTTTCAGATTTTTTTTCTTCTTTCAGCAAAGCAAAACAGTTTGAATTTTTTTTTTTTTTTTTTTTGATTTCTTCTTCTTATTCCCCACTGTGTAAAAATCCCTCTGTTCTTCAACTATGCTTAGCACTCTGTTCTTCTTCTTCACTATTCTCACAACCCCTTTGATTAGATTCGTCAACTCACACCAAGAAAGTGGGGAATGGGGCTGCGAATCCAACTCTGATACACGAATTCAAGCCAATTTCAAGCCTGGGGTCGTCACCCTTGATGGGCATGCCGATGATTGGAGCAACCTTGATGGCCATGCTTATAAGGGTGGAAAGATGACCGTGAAGGTGTGTTTCCAATCATTTGGGGAGTTTTGCGTGTGTTTTTGATGATTTAGCTCTCATGATGTCATCTCCAATCTGAAATATTTTTGTAGTTAAGCTTTAGAGTAGTAAGATTGAAATTAAGATTGAAAAATCAAAATCTTTTCTAGCTGTTTCTTAAGCTTACAACAATTAATTTGTGGTTTTACTTTGTGTTTTAAAACACCAAAAATTCCAAAATAGAGTCACCATTTCTCTGTACATTTGTTCATACAAGTAACGCAAGTCTATTCTTGGGTTGATTTCTTCTTCTAGGGTTAGGGTTAGAGCATGGTTCTCAATTCTTTAATCTACAACTTCGTTGCGCGAGGGACTGTTGCCTTCAAAATCTTCCCACCACCAACAATCGCTTCACCTATAATTGCGATGGCCATACATTCAATTACCTCATCGAGGACGGGTTCAGTAAGTTTTTTAGAATCTCCCTCTTTATTGAATTGTTGTTTCATCGCAAGTTCACATTTTGTTCTACTCATTTTGATTGATTTGGAAAATGTTTGTGATTGTTGCTGTAGTGGATTTGATTGCTTGAATGTATGATAGATTTATGTTGTTAGTATTAGAGAACTGAGAGAACAGAATGTATTGTTTCAGTTTTACACATGTTTGTTGTTGGTTCAGATCTAGGTGTTTAGGTATGGGGTGGGAGAGAATTAGTTACTTCATGAATTGGATTCATGAGATTTTTTTATACTGATTTGGTGCTATTTAAAATTCGATTGAAAACTTGCCCATGGAGACAAAACATTGAACATTCTCTCCCAAAAAGCTGAGATAATATTAGGAGGAATCCAGTTTTCAATCGAATTTTAAATAGCACCAAATCAGTATAAAAAAATCTCATGAATCCAATTCATGAAGTATATCTAACATTTCACATAGGCTTTTTTACTGTTCATGAACAGCAATTTAAGAGTGTTTGTCCTACGTGGCAAACTTAAATTTGTGGCAGAACTTTAAGTGAATAAATCGAACCCCCGATGATTACTTCACTCTCTCCCCATCTCCTCCTCACAAAAGAAGGAGAGGACGAAAAAATAAGAAGAAGACTAAGGTTTGAGAGAACCGAACTTTTCTTCTCCTTCTTCATTAGATTTTTTCTTCTCCTTCTTCTTTAGATCTTGAGAGAACCCGATGCTTCCTCTCTCTCCAGTCTCCACAAGGTTCTTCTATTCACTCCCAACAAATCTCACTGCAACTCCCTGCAAATCACCTTCAATCAGACTTCATCTCCATATCAGGAAGAGGTTGGGAGTTTCTTTTATTCTTCAAACAGAAACAAAGAGTGTAAGAACTCGGCAGGCCTTCTCCGTGGTTAATTTGGGTCAAGAAGAGTCAATGAGAGCTGAATCAGTGGGAGCTGTGAGTGTGGGGGGGGGGGGGGGGGGGGTGGAGTTTACCAGGGAAGTGGTCGAAGCCCTCTTGGCGGAGAAGATGAAAGGCGATAACAAGGTATGTTGCTCTCTCTTCAAAATACTTATTTTTTTTTTCAATTTTTTTTTTTTTTTGAATTTGATTGGTGTTTGAGTATGGGATTATTTGTTTTGATTAGATTTTGATGAAGACTGAAATTAATTGAATGATTTTGAGTCAGGGTATATGGGAAAGTGCAACATTTTGATTAGATTTGGGTTTTTTTTTTTTATTGGTAATTGATTGGTTTGGTTTGGGTTTTGTTGAATTTGCCTTCTTGGCGGAGAACAAGTCTTCTTTAGATCTGTTCTTCTTCTTCAGATCTGTTTCATATTTTTTTTCTTCTTTCAGCAAAGCAAAACAGTTTGAATTTTTTTTTATTTTTTTTTTTGATTTCTTCTTCTTATTCCCCACTGTGTAAAAATCCCTCTGTTCTTCAACTATGCTTAGCACTCTGTTCTTCTTCTTCACTATTCTCACAACCCCTTTGATTAGATTCGTCAACTCACACCAAGAAAGTGGGGAATGGGGCTGCGAATCCAACTCTGATACACGAATTCAAGCCAATTTCAAGCCTGGGGTCGTCACCCTTGATGGGCATGCCGATGATTGGAGCAACCTTGATGGCCATGCTTATAAGGGTGGAAAGATGACCGTGAAGGTGTGTTTCCAATCATTTGGGGAGTTTTGCGTGTGTTTTTGATGATTTAGCTCTCATGATGTCATCTCCAATCTGAAATATTTTTGTAGTTAAGCTTTAGAGTAGTAAGATTGAAATTAAGATTGAAAAATCAAAATCTTTTCTAGCTGTTTCTTAAGCTTACAACACTTAATTTGTGGTTTTACTTTGTGTTTTAAAACACCAAAAATTCCAAAATAGAGTCACCATTTCTCTGTACATTTGTTCATACAAGTAACGCAAGTCTATTCTTGGGTTGATTTCTTCTTCTAGGGTTAGGGTTAGAGCATGGTTCTCAATTCTTTAATCTACAACTTCGTTGCGCGAGGGACTGTTGCCTTCAAAATCTTCCCACCACCAACAATCGCTTCACCTATAATTGCGATGGCCATACATTCAATTACCTCATCGAGGACGGGTTCAGTAAGTTTTTTAGAATCTCCCTCTTTATTGAATTGTTGTTTCATCGCAAGTTCACATTTTGTTCTACTCATTTTGATTGATTTGGAAAATGTTTGTGATTGTTGCTGTAGTGGATTTGATTGCTTGAATGTATGATAGATTTATGTTGTTAGTATTAGAGAACTGAGAGAACAGAATGTATTGTTTCAGTTTTACACATGTTTGTTGTTGGTTCAGATCTAGGTGTTTAGGTATGGGGTGGGAGAGAATTAGTTACTTCATGAATTGGATTCATGAGATTTTTTTATACTGATTTGGTGCTATTTAAAATTCGATTGAAAACTTGCCCATGGAGACAAAACATTGAACATTCTCTCCCAAAAAGCTGAGATAATATTAGGAGGAATCCAGTTTTCAATCGAATTTTAAATAGCACCAAATCAGTATAAAAAAATCTCATGAATCCAATTCATGAAGTATCTATCTAACATTTCACATAGGCTTTTTTACTGTTCATGAACAGTAATTTAAGAGTGTTTGTCCTACGTGGCAAACTTAAATTTGTGGCAGAACTTTAAGTGAATAAATCGAACCCCCGATGATTACTTCACTCTCTCCCCATCTCCTCCTCACAAAAGAAGGAGAGGACGAAAAAATAAGAAGAAGACTAAGGTTTGAGAGAACCGAACTTTTCTTCTCCTTCTTCATTAGATTTTTTCTTCTCCTTCTTCTTTAGATCTTGAGAGAACCCGATGCTTCCTCTCTCTCCAGTCTCCACAAGGTTCTTCTATTCACTCCCAACAAATCTCACTGCAACTCCCTGCAAATCACCTTCAATCAGACTTCATCTCCATATCAGGAAGAGGTTGGGAGTTTCTTTTATTCTTCAAACAGAAACAAAGAGTGTAAGAACTCGGCAGGCCTTCTCCGTGGTTAATTTGGGTCAAGAAGAGTCAATGAGAGCTGAATCAGTGGGAGCTGTGAGTGTGGGGGGGGGGGGGGGGGGTGGAGTTTACCAGGGAAGTGGTCGAAGCCCTCTTGGCGGAGAAGATGAAAGGCGATAACAAGGTATGTTGCTCTCTCTTCAAAATACTTATTTTTTTTTTCAATTTTTTTTTTTTTTAATTTGATTGGTGTTTGAGTATGGGATTATTTGTTTTGATTAGATTTTGATGAAGACTGAAATTAATTGAATGATTTTGAGTCAGGGTATATGGGAAAGTGCAACATTTTGATTAGATTTGGGTTTTTTTTTTTATTGGTAATTGATTGGTTTGGTTTGGGTTTTGTTGAATTTGCCTTCTTGGCGGAGAACAAGTCTTCTTTAGATCTGTTCTTCTTCTTCAGATCTGTTTCAGATTTTTTTTCTTCTTTCAGCAAAGCAAAACAGTTTGAATTTTTTTTTATTTTTATTTTTTGATTTCTTTTTCTTATTCCCCACTGTGTAAAAATCCCTCTGTTCTTCAACTATGCTTAGCACTCTGTTCTTCTTCTTCACTATTCTCACAACCCCTTTGATTAGATTCGTCAACTCACACCAAGAAAGTGGGGAATGGGGCTGCGAATCCAACTCTGATACACGAATTCAAGCCAATTTCAAGCCTGGGGTCGTCACCCTTGATGGGCATGCCGATGATTGGAGCAACCTTGATGGCCATGCTTATAAGGGTGGAAAGATGACCGTGAAGGTGTGTTTCCAATCATTTGGGGAGTTTTGCGTGTGTTTTTGATGATTTAGCTCTCATGATGTCATCTCCAATCTGAAATATTTTTGTAGTTAAGCTTTAGAGTAGTAAGATTGAAATTAAGATTGAAAAATCAAAATCTTTTCTAGCTGTTTCTTAAGCTTACAACACTTAATTTGTGGTTTTACTTTGTGTTTTAAAACACCAAAAATTCCAAAATAGAGTCACCATTTCTCTGTACATTTGTTCATACAAGTAACGCAAGTCTATTCTTGGGTTGATTTCTTCTTCTAGGGTTAGGGTTAGAGCATGGTTCTCAATTCTTTAATCTACAACTTCGTTGCGCGAGGGACTGTTGCCTTCAAAATCTTCCCACCACCAACAATCGCTTCACCTATAATTGCGATGGCCATACATTCAATTACCTCATCGAGGACGGGTTCAGTAAGTTTTTTAGAATCTCCCTCTTTATTGAATTGTTGTTTCATCGCAAGTTCACATTTTGTTCTACTCATTTTGATTGATTTGGAAAATGTTTGTGATTGTTGCTGTAGTGGATTTGATTGCTTGAATGTATGATAGATTTATGTTGTTAGTATTAGAGAACTGAGAGAACAGAATGTATTGTTTCAGTTTTACACATGTTTGTTGTTGGTTCAGATCTAGGTGTTTAGGTATGGGGTGGGAGAGAATTAGTTACTTCATGAATTGGATTCATGAGATTTTTTTATACTGATTTGGTGCTATTTAAAATTCGATTGAAAACTGGATTCCTCCTAATATTATCTCAGCTTTTTGGGAGAGAATGTTCAATGTTTTGTCTCCATGGGCAAGTTCCAAACAAGAGTGAAACACGCAAGCTAGAGGAGCATTGAACAAGAATCATGGGGAAAAATAAATGCTCTGTGCCTTGATTTTTCACTCATATTATCAACCATCTAAAGAGTATACATCATCTGATGTAACAAAAACTGCATTGGATATGAAATGAATGAAGATTCACTGTCCAAATGATCACATATTATTCCTTTGTCATGGATTGTGTTCAAGGACTCATCCTTTCAAGTGGGTAAAGAAAAGGCCAATCAATCAATCTGCTCTACTCCAATAGAAGAAGATACAAATCAAATTGCAAATTGGGGAAAGTGACTTAACTTGAACCCTTTTCAAATTCAGCTCAGACTTCTTCCCACCAATTTCATATCATTGCTTCAAAATTTCTTCTCCACCCATTAGATGTATGACAAATTGATGACTTGAAAAGTATGTCTGAGCATCTACTTTTGTAGTCCACTATGTATGAACCATGTAAAAATTTATTTGTTTACCAAAGGCACAAGTCATCCAGTTTTTTCTGACATCTCTTTTGATTTGCAGCTTATCTCAATTTCAGTCAGCTGTGAACAACTATCACTTTGAAAGCACTGTAAGTCTCTCTTTCTTCTCCTTCTTCCTTCATTTTTATTCCCTGTGAACCAAATAACTCT